>VYZQ01005196.1:0-30152 GCA_013400655.1 Mystacornis crossleyi
TTTTGTGAATTCAGGCTTTATTTTCTACAGAGGAAAAAATTGCTCCAAACTGTGAACCAGTGTATATGAAAAGGACAATAGCAGTCCCCCCCAATAATCAAGGATGTTAAGAGTGACAGGTGGCAGCAAATCAAGCTAGTTGCTTGTTAAGACAGATGTTTTGGGAACAATTTGAAGAGTTAAATGAATAGCTGGAAAAGTGACAAAAGACATTTGTTTCACAGGGTGTATGGATGCTTAGCCCTGGATGGCAGCAGCAGCAGCAGCTTTGCCTCCTATCACTGCCTCGGAAGCAGCAACTTCCCTCCGTGTTTGGCATCAGAACCTCAAGACTGACCCTGGCTCTGCAGCGGACCTCCATGCACCAGGGATTGCCAAACTCAGTATCTGGAGGGAACACGCTTATTTGTGTGGCTGGTGCTCACTGTGGATTTGGGTGAATCACAGGCATACTCCTTTCAGAAAGCTCCCAATTGCTTGCATGTATACTTTAAACTTCTGCTTGCAAACCAGACTGGAAACCACTCCATGAAACAATGAATCTCAGATTTGTTTTCTTCTGATGCTAAACAAGGACTTTCATATAAGGACGGCAACCAGAACCATCCTCAAAATTGGGCTTCCTTTGCTTTGCTTTGCAGATCAGTACTCAACTTTTTTTGGTACTGCCTAATCTGGCCCTGAGCTGTGGGGGTAGACATCTGCCCCACCTGTGGTTTTTGGGTGGCTGGTTGGTGCTCAAAAGATGCTTTCATGCTAATTATGTAAGTTAGGAGGTTCATATGTCTCATTGTCCAACTGTTTGTCTGAAAGCAGGCCCTGCTCCTGCTGGAATGCCTTTGGTGGGTGCCTGTAATGCCAGTGGGTAGGTTTGTTACAGTTCTGTACACTGAAAGAGAAAGATGTTTCTGTGATTGAGCAGCATATCAGGAGGAGATGTGGGGTGAGTGGGCAGCTCTCACAGAAGGAACCAGTGGGAGAGGAGGTTATGCTTTAAATGGGCAGGACTGACAGTATTGGGGCTGGGGAGAGGTAGTGGGAAGAGGATGTGGAGATATGGGAATATTTAGTTTGTGGCTGACTGGGAGAAGTGTGGTAGACAGGGTGGCAGTGGCTGCTGTAGAAAGTGGATAGGGTATTGGCCATGCTGGCAAGTCAAGTACTTTACTGCCCACAGCACTCACTTGACCATGTTTTTCTCCTGGAGCTTGATTGCCAGGCTTATGCAGGCATTTTATCTCAGTTGTTTGTTGCAGAACTGGAGGAAATACATTCCTTTATTATTATCTCAACATGGAAGTCTTGAGCCCTGCCTTGTTTGCAAACACCAGGATCAGAGCAGGATTTTTCTGCGTGTTGGTGGGTGAGTTGTTGACATTGGAGATCCAACAGTGAGGGAGAGGTTGTTGGAGGAGGACATGGGGCAGAATGATCTGGCACCCTTTGCAGTGCCAGAGCATATTACAGCTCACTGGCTGTGCCGATCCTGAAAACTCAGCCCTCCAAATCAGCTGTTCCCAGTGTTCATGTCTAAGACATGAAATAAAATGAAATGAAATGACGTAAGCAAATGTTGTAAACTCCTCCCTCCACCATACTGCACAAGGGAATCTGGGCTGGCCTGGGATTTCAGCAGCTCTTGGTGGCAGAGTCTCAATGTGGATAAAGACACAATTTGAAGATGTTCAGTTCCAGATAAGAGAATTGGTTCTTGCTCAAACTTTACCATGGCAAAATTCACAGAGAAGGGATAACCAAGAGAGCTAATTCCTAATTTATTCCACGATGAGGGAGAGCTCTTTATGTCTCACTTTTCCCTTTCTAAACTGCTTGGCTGTTATAGTCTCTGCTCCCCTGCACCAGCCACAGGGCTGGTGGGACCTTTCAGTGTGGCTGCACTGTGAACATCTCAGTGGTTTTACCTGTTTCCCTCTTGAGTGTTTTGACTGCATGGTCAGCAAAAGAGAGTTTCCAGAGTCCATGAACAACTTCCAGCCACTTTCATTGTTCAACTGACTTGTTTGCATCACAAGATCTTACCAGGGTACATATGATTTAGGAGAACAGATCAAAGCCCCAAGAGGATGTTCACATACTTTGAAGATCAGTGCTTGATGTTACACCAATCCACTTGTAGCTAAACTCTGAACTGGTCAAATTTATCTATTCAGTAATGCTGTGGTCCCATTTTAAGGAAATAGAACACTATGGCGAATACTCAACTTAGGAAAACCTTTTCTGCATTTTGGAGGCAGGAGAATTTTGTGTGTGTGCTTAGCACTGGGACCAGACACTGGCAGGACCTCTGTCCCTTCTTCAGGAGCCAAATTGGATATAGTCATGATGTGAATGTATTTTTATTGGCATTACCACAGGTGCACCATTGCGTCTCAGCAAGGCAGAGGGGCTATTTTCAAACTGTTGATGCAAAACAAGCTGAAACAACAGCATCCATCACACCACCAAATTGTCATTCAAAAGAAGTATGGAAGCAATTTTTGTTTAGATAAAATTTGCTGGTAAGACAGCAATGAACATGAGATATTCAACATTCTAATAAAATAGTAATGCTGCAAGCTCAGCGGCTCATGAAACATTTACAATCTGCAGCTAGTGAAGTGCAAACAGGAGATTTAAGCACTGCTGTTGCTAGATGGATGGAAACCAGTAAGAAGATTAACGGAAAGATTATTCCACACAGGTTACAATGAGGTTCATTAAATGCCTATCAGTTCTCTCATTTGCTGTAGCAGACAGGGAGGGCTGTAGGACTGCACCTGTTGAAGTGGGGCTCGTCCTCAGTGCCAGTTTTAAGCCAAATGAGCTCTTCTTTTCAGCTTGTAGTTTCTTTTGCTTCTCATGTCTCCCTGCATCAGGAATTTGCAGAAGCAGCATTACCAGTACACTTGCAGATTGCGATTCTTTATATATGAAACTACTTAGGTATCAACTTGCAACGAGCTCTGGAGTGTGAGATGAAGAAGGGGGCACAGCACACACAGAGCTCTCCCATAAGTTCAAGATAAGCAGTGTAATTAAGGAGATTTCATGCACTTCCAACCCAGCTAAAAATTACCCACCCGGTAAATGATTTTATCCATTGCTTGTTTGGTTTTTAACCTTTGATCCATTTTATCAAGGACCACAGCAAATTTCAGTCATTACTGTCTCACCTAAATGCTTCTCCATCGATCCTTCAGAGATTAAAGGTTAAAAGAAGGGTGTTGGATAAGATCAGATAGGGAAGCCCCCAGACGCCTCCCTCTGTTTTCTGCATTACTCTAGCTGAGTCATTTTGATTCTTTTCTAAGCAGTTCTTGTATAAAACAAGCAGCCCTTGCTTGTACAACAGGGCTCATTCACCAGGCTACTCTGCTTCTTTTAAATCTGGCTGATAGTTATTAAAATTTGCATTTTAAGAAAAGCCCTGAGGCTTTCTGTACCACCGAGTATGTGAGAAACAAACAAAACTTTAAAGCAGTAATTTCCTTCCTCTGCTGATGGATAAACATCTGGGGTTTTTTGTGTCCAGGGTCCATGAACAATGTAACCCTGTGCAATCTGGTGCCTTTTTAATACTGTAGGCAATAGCAATAGTGGTCTTGGGTGAAACTTTGGCCCTGTTGCAGTTAAGAAGTGCCTTTGCTGCTGGCTGTGCCTGTCATTAGCTCTGAGATTTCACTCTATGTACAGAGATAGATGCAATAATCCCACAAATACTAGCACAGGCTTTGACTGACAAGAGGAGACATATCTGCACTGTGTGCGGTCACAGAAAAATCACAGCAGTATTTAATTTGAAAAGTTTGGATCCATGTATTTCAGGACTATTCTCAATCCAGAAATACATAGCAATGTCAATAAAATGTAAAACGAGAACCGTCCTGCCCTGGTTCCTTGAATGTGCTTCTAAGAGTAATAGTTGAAGAAAAAGGTCCATGGCTTGGGGATGAAAGAGAAAGATGGGTAATTTCTATAATAGACAGCAAAAAAGGCAAAATGCTTTTTGAAACAAGTATAGAGCTACTTAAGCTCACAGATCACTGTTTGAAGGGCAGATCAAATTACTTGTGACACTTCTGTGAATTGCTGCAGTAGGTGAGGGTGGTTGGGGTTGCTAAATGTAAGGGATGGAAGTTTTCTGAAACTATTCAGCTGCCAGCAGTATGAGTGATACAGATTGTATCTGTAGTCACAATGATGACGCAAACTTAGAGGCAAAACAAACAGATGAACTGAAGCTGAAATGTAGGGACTTTTGGGCTTTGGGAGTTTGGAATTGATAAGACCGTAATTACTTATAAGAGAGAGAAATATGGAGGGAAGGATAAAATAATCTGTATTGCTGTTGGTTGCAGATTGTGGAAGGTTTAGCATAGAGAAGATCAGTAAACTTTAAAGAGCTTCTTAGGGTAAATTTACAGAAATTTTGAAAGTACTGCAGCCTGAAGTTGTCATTTTAGCACCTCAGAAACAGACCTGTTTTAGGGAAGAAGAAAAGCCTTGGAAACAGGTGAAGATGAAAAGTTAAAGTACTTCTCAAGTCAATGCAGGGGTTATAGCAGTCCTCTCAGGCTGTATTAGTTTGTCATCCTCTTATAAAACATTGCACTAAGGAAATGCAGTAAGAAGGAAACAGGCAACTGAGAAAACTGTAACATATCTATTATTTAAAAACAGTAGAGAACTGAACTTAATTCTTGTTGTTGAAAAGTAATTGTTATGAAAAGTGAAATGAATACACGAATGATGTTTTAAATAAAAAATTGTTACTTTTTAAAGGTAATTTAAACTTAATTTTAAAATGTTTTAAACCCCATCATGTTGTATTTGTTTCTGTGTTTTCAGTCTTCACTGAAAAATGAAAGACATTTTTCTCAATAAGAAATGTGGCTGAAAGGATGCAAAATACCCAGGAAATTTTTTGTAGTATTTTGAAAAACAGGACTTTTGGCCAACTCTAGTAACCTGATTAGATCAGAACAATTAGAAAGGTAAGTCAATTATTAGAGCTGCTTGTTTGTTAAGTCTGTGTTGCAATTACAGTGTCCTCTGATCAAATTCCAGCAGCATATTTCCCATCTGTAGTTGAACTTTTCCTGAACACAGGGCAATTTGGATAAAACTAAGTATGTCTCTCCCGCTTTCAGAATTCAAGCTAGATCCCCATGAAATATCTCATCACACTGTGTAGATCTAGCAGCAGTATGTTGAGTTCTAGCACCTGTGTTCCTGCAGAAGGCATTTATAGAAACGACTTTGCTCTCCGAACTCGTAAATCACTTTGGAGGCTGGGACTGATAAACCTAAAATCCCCAAATTGAGCAAAGCAAAACTGAGCACCTTTAATGATGTTTCTTTACCTACTGGAGACTGTCTCTTGTTAGGGCAGGCTTGCAGAGCTTCTGTGTTTGATCTCAATGGAAGCAAATGAGCTTCACCTCTGCAAGACTATTTCTTAGTGGTTTCACTTCCAAACTCCTGTAGGAGAGGAATAAAGGCCCCTTTTTAACTTTACATATTTTAAATCATGCAAAAATATCCTGGAATTTTGGGGCAATGATGCTGAAGCGAGAACTGGGAGAAAATGATGCACAGGAAATTCCACCTGAGGAAGAACTTCACTGTGTGGGTAACCATGCACTGAAACAGATTGTCCAGGGAGGTTGTGGAGTCTCCCTCACAGAAGAGATTCGAGAACCATCTGGATATAAACCTGTGCAATGTGCTCCAGGATAATCCCGCTTGAGCAGGGAGGCTGGAACAAATGACCCATTGTGGTCCCTTCCAGCCCGACCCATCCTGTGATTCTGTGTCACAGGGACCAGTCTTATGAAGGACTACTTCAGAATCACACAAACACTTCATGGGGACTTGCAAGGAAAACTCTGTGTATGGACTTTAAATGCTTCACATTTCTTTGAGCTCATTTTAAAATCTGATAGCCAAACCATAAAACTGTACCTGATGTTCGTAGCAATTATTGTTAATGCTACCAATATTATTGATATAAATAATAGCAGAAACTTCTGGCCTAGGATGTATCAAAGAAACTCTAATTTCATCCTATGAGAAGCTTATACAGCTTCTTTTTAAATGAATGATATTTTGGTCAGTCACTCAAGTGAGCATGCATAAAGGCTACCTTTAAAAGCAGAATGTTGCTAATATATGGCAGAGTGAGTTTGTTTACTCTGCTTGGGGAAAGCAGGCTACCTGTGTAATTATTTCCTTAGTGAGTCTGCATAAAACTTCTATTGCATTTAATTCAACGCAAAACATTTTCTATATTTCATGTCATGGGTAGGAATGAAAATGGAGATAGTTCATCAATGCTGATATGTGATATAAAAAGAGCTGAGAAGCCAAGGGTATGAGAGTGCATAAAAATGTTTTGTGTCCTGACCAGTACATTGCTTAAAAAAAAATTTTACAATCAGCCCCAATTGTTCATTCCTCCCATGCAGAAGATACTCACATATTCATTTTTAAAAGGGCAAATCAACCATAATTCAGTTTATAAACTGTGAAGCTGGTTGCGAATGTCTGGATGAATATTCATTAGAATCTCTTAATCTGCCATCGACTGTGATTCATTAGGCATATGTAAATATCACTCACTTTAATTGCCCCTAAACTGACTTAACATAATATTGTCATTAGCAAATTATTAGTTATTTGTGTAACTAATGGTACATTATGGTGTACACGTTAAATCGCCAAATATATGATAACAATTATGATGATGTTTTATGCGGGGTGCTTTGTAAACTATTTGATGAAATACAATGGAGCCAAATCAAATCTGGTATGTTAATAGGACAGTTGTGGAACTTTATTATTATATTTCTACACCTTGCTGACTGGTCTAATACGTGAGCCTGTACCTCACCCTGTGCTTCAGTGGGTTATGGATTGGCTTCACTTTCCATATGCGAGGCTGGCGTGACGTTCCAGTGCCTGCTTACCCTTTGTTTTACCTGATGAACTCCGTTCCACTTAATTATTGGTGAAATTGCCCTAGGTTGCTGTGGCAAGACCTTTTCACTGAAAGGCCAGGGGGAAGGAGCAGAAAATACCACCTTTGCAGCATGAAGGGTTAATAGGCCTTTCTGGGGAGTGCTGCTGTTGAGGTAGCAGCGGCTGTAACCTGCTGGTTTTTCTGTAATCTGTTAGAGTATCCCAGGATTTTGTATCTTCCTGGCTTCTTAACTCTTGACTCTCACTCACTTACGCGATGAGAAGCCTTGCCTTGAGGGTTTGACCCACCCATTTTCCAGCACTTCCAGTAGTTATGCATTAAACAAGCAGCTTTTAAGATGACAAAGTTACGGTGGTGAAACCTTCAATTAGTACTGTTAAAAGGATTTTAATTACAAGGCTAATGATAACTGGAACATGTTTGTGCAAAAGGGATGAATGGTATGCTCAAAGGTTTTATTAAGTCTTGTGTCTACATGCAAATGTATTTATGAGCATGTTAATGTTTATAGACTCAGGAAGTTAAGAAAAGGCTGTTTCCCATTGCCACATATTTATTCAAGATGCATTTAATATGGCAGTTACTTTATTTCTTTAAAAAGAGTTTATTAAGGCACATTTACTAAGAACTAATTAAAATGTAATGAACACAGATCTGTTTGCAAATTAATACGAAGCCTCTGAAAGAATATCCTGCAACATCGAGTGGTTCTCCAGCCATTCCTGTTAGCCATGCTGCTCCACCTGGGACCTTGCCCCTCAGGTCCTGCAAATCCGACTGTACCTGCAGTCAGTAATGTGGAGGCAACTTTTACCAGCTGTACTTCTGCTCTTCCAGTCAAACAAGACACTTCACTGTCAGTTAAATACATGCAGATGTCATGAATGTAGAGGAAACTTCTTCACTGAGTTCAAAAGACTTTGGCACAGATGCAAAACATCAAATTATTGTTAAAATAAATTAACAAAAGGCATTGGAAACAGAGGTTGAGGATGCAAAATGGAACTACAACATTGGAAACCTGGTTCAAAAGCCTTATTTATTTGCAATATTGGCTAAAGCTGTGGCTTTCCACTGATTTAGCTGAAACCAGGCAAAAAGCACAGGGGAATTGTTTTGATGTGACCTTAATTGTAATGATTTACCTTAATTCAGTTAGAAGCAGAGTTATGCTAAACCCCAGAAAACACCTCCAACATACAGAAAACATAGTAAAAGAAAACTCAAACGGGATTGCATACTAATTTAATGGAAATAGCCCATATTCTTATGCAGACATTCCCTAAAATTTGCAGATATCAGGTCTGGCCCCACTCCCAGGTGAAAGACAGACCTTTGGAACCAATCAAGGGAGCTCAGATGCTGTTCAGAGGGTATTTGCAAGAAACTCATGGCAAATTGATTGCAGAATAATTCACATAAATTATTGTCTGGGTAATTTTAAATAATGAGTTACGCAGGAGAAAAGGACACATTATTACATAATTTGTTCCATCCTAAAAGAAACATTAATAATGCTCAATAAGAGTAAAATAAATTGCACTTAGAGACTACTTAGTCCCGTCTCAAACCTCACTGAAGGCAGCAGGGATGCTCCTCCGGGTCTGGTATGGACAGAACATGTAAGAGAGAGAGAAGCAGAAGATGGACTGGGAGATGGGCTATGTAACAAATCTATTTCTGAGGCAGATATAAATGTCAGTGGGTGGTGAGCTCTGCAGGGAGGGCAGCTGGCAAGCCAGCATCCAGTTCCACCCTTTGAAGACCCCATTCTAGTGTCCACTGAGCTCTGCAGACTGTCCCTATGACCTTTGAAGGTTTCTCCTGATGGTTGGAAGCCTTTGGAGGGTGAAAGAGGAGGAAGGGACAAAATGGACCTTGGGATCACGTGTGGTGCTGTGATGCAGGACACCAGGCCTGTTCCAGCTCTGTCACTGCAATGCTGGAAAACCTTGGATGGATCAGATTTTGCTTCTCCTTCTGTAAAGCAGAGATAATGGTGGAAAGAAGCACAGGCTTGTGGATGCAAAATAAACTGGTTCGAGAGATTCCAGGCAACCGCTGTGAATCGTCCATCTGAAATAATCTGGTTTAACTTTTTTTTTTTTTTTGAGGGTTTTCTTCCTACACTGGTGATTTTGTAGATCTGCAGACATACCAGCTATTGTGTTGATGCCACAGAAGGGAGAGGGCATGGGCTGAAATCTTTTTTAGGAAGCGTACTTGGGGCTACTTTGTAGAAGGTCTACTAAATCAAGAACTCAGATAAAAGTGAAGTGACTGTGGCTGAGTTCACATGTAGGACAAGAAGTTTTCATTGATGTTAGTTGTTAATTATAAAGGAAAGATAAGATGGTTTTGTTATGTTAGAATGCTTGAGTTGCTTGTTGGAATTCTTTCTGGTTAGTAAACCACCTGCCTGACCATAATGTGACGATTAAATACAATGTAAGGCTGATATTAAACATGAGTGCTTGCAACACGAGTAAGAGGTACACACCTGAAATAGGCACTTATTGGTAAGAAGAAAAATGTTGGGGAAAAGAACATGTAAAATAGAATCATAAAACATGAACTACTGAAATAGGACTGTTAGAAGAAATCTTCTTGAGGTGGTGAAATCTGTTGCCAAATTCCTGGAGTTGTGGGGCTGGGTTACAAAGATAAGCAAGATACCTTGAAGGAAGGCAATTACTTTGATCCTGTACCTACAGTACTTCAGTGCTGCCTCTTGCTTTTTGCTGAGAAAGGCACGTGAGCTTCTATAGTAGGTTCAGGTTTTGTGGTGATGCCTTCTCCAGCCANTCTTACACATTCACTTGTTCCTGGGGGAATAATATTCATAAGACATTAGTTATGTCCAGGGAACAGGGCTGCACACACTGAGGGAGGTTCAAAAGTCTGGTGTGGCTTAGCAGATTCTTACACTGACCTCCTGCACACAGGCAGGAGGTGGAAGTTCTTGTTGGCCAACTTCTCTCTCACCTATCTCTGCTTCACTTGGAAAAAGAGACCAGGCTTGAACTCTTAAAAGGTACTGGCAAGCCTTCAAAAGCGTGCAAGTGTGTTCTACCTTACCACTGTGTTTGGGGCACACCTGCAGGAGCCCACTGGCCATTGTCCCTCTCAGGTGTAAGACATCAGTGCTAACACCACCCTGGTGCTTCCTGAAGGTGCTTCATTCCTTCTTGGAAGAAATTTTCAGTGCCTATGGAAAATGAGCGTGGCAGTCCCTTGGAAGAGGATGTATCTCACTTACCCACATCCAGAAGCATATTCAAAGGCTGCATCTGACCATATGGGGAGGATGAGCAATGACAATGCCTCAGACATGTAGAGACAGATAAGTTTGTGTCCCATGTAGAGATACGGGTGATTGTGGGTAGGGAGAGAGTTGGGGGAAAGAGGAACAGAGTGGATAATTAAAGAGGACTCAGTTTGCTTTGGATTCTGATTATGATGGGCACCTCTTGTACCCTGAACACTTTTCAAAGCTAACTCACACTATTTCAGCATAGGCCAATTCAAGCTGAGGTGCCAGGCACACATAGCCCAAAATTTCTTCTGTTCTCTTGTAATTTTTATATCAGAGCTTGCAAAGGGCTCTCCTATATACCAGAAGCTGAAACACAGTCTTTGACCCCCAAATCTTTATGGGACTTTTAAAATCCCTTTAGACTGCTCCAGTCACCTCCTTTTTCACATGTTCCTGGCAAGATGAAAAACCATATTTCTTGCTATTACACAGAAAAAAGGTACAGCTTTCAGAGTCTGTTTTGTGAGAAAAGTATCTGATCTGCCCTTCTCCCATTGTGTAAACTTTTGTAATATTGTGCTAGATGGGGGTGAAATGGTCTGGGTTAAGCACACCCTTAAAATATTGAAAGAAATTGAAAAATCGCTATGTGAGTTGGAAGAACAGCTGGGGAACCTCTGCAGCAGTTAATGGAGAAGACACGGAGTGAAGACCTGATCACATGTTAAAGTACTGGTACTTTCAGTCCTTGGCAAGCAGATGGGAGGAAGCAGAGGAGAATTGCTAGGGCTGCTCAGAGCAGTGCTCACTGTTGGTGTCTGCAGGGTGCCCCTGGCTTCAAACCAGCTCTTCAAAGCCAGTTTTTGAAGGTGCAAATTCAGGACAATGATATGCTCTTGCTTTTGTAAAGAATCTTTCAGATCCATGGGTTAAAAGCTGCTCATTACTATAATTATCCTTTTTGTGAGTGCACATACATAAACATCTAACTTCAGGTTGTTTTTCATGAGGAATACTTGAAGTGGCAATGGAATGGCTGTAGTACTCTCTACTTGCTATTAAGCTACAAAATCAAGACATATGCCCATCACAGAGAGTTTGCACCAAGGTTCACAGTTTGGCTTAGGAAGACATCTTTTAGGAGTCAAGCTTGCAGGCCTTACAGAAACAGACCATGCCATCACCATCACACTGCTTACCTTGTCTGATCAGATGAAAAAAGGGCTCTCTGGGCCCAGGGAATTTGAATCACAGAAAATCAAAATCCATTAAGTTGCAATAGATTCAAACTGTAATTGCTGCGGATTAGAATTCAGCAGAGAACTTTGCATAATGCCAAGAGGTGACCTTTTTCTGGGGTGCTCTCCTGCGATTGTTGGGACCTTGTAACAAATGCCTAGTGCCGTTTAACGAAGGAATGACATATCTCTGATATGCAAATTTTTACAGCACAGCAATTAAGCGGTTTAGAATTTTACGACAGTGTTTGGGCTTTATACAACAAAAAAAGGGCCAATAAAGGGCTGTGATGGATGGGCTAATCCCCACTGGAAATATACCATGTAATCTCATGGAGACAATGCATTATGGATAGCATTGTGATTATTGGTGGTTAATATCTCCCCCTTCTCCTCCCACCCTACCCTGCCCACAGCCTCCCCCTCTCCTGCTCACCGCCTGATGAAAACTGCATGGCTGCCACATTGTCGGGGGCACAGGCCTGGGATACAGATGGGAAAGTTGGGCCATTGCAATCTGCTGCACGCACGGACGACAGTGAAAAGGGGGCTTGCAGCGAGGCAGCTTGTCAGCAGGGGACAGGGCTGGGGTCCATATGCCTCTCTTCTTCTCCCTTCTGTCACTGAGTCTGCTGCCGCATCCTGCTGTCGGGGGACACTTTAATGATGAACATGTTTTAAACAGTTTTGCTTACCTAGCGACAGCTTTTCAGGGAAGGCGAGCTTAATTAGACACCTTCCGCAGTTTTGGTGGGTTGTATTTTTCTGCAGGTGTCTGTCTGTCTGTGGGTCCATCCACTGCCCTCCCCCCTGCAGCCGGGCACTGGGTGCAGCTGCGGTTGTTGCATCTCGCCGTCCTCCACCTGCCACAAAGGGCACATCACTTTTACTCCATGTGCCTCTGACCGGCCATCCCTCTCCTTGCTACTTGCAGCTTTTATCTGAGGTCCGCTGTGGAGCTGGCAGAGGTGTTTGTATCAAGCATGTACTTCACATACAGCGTATGCACGGTTTCAAGCAGGATGAGAGAGCTGTGATAGGGGCTGATCCTGAAGTGTGAGGGTGTTTGCTTTGGACACATGATAGCAAGATAAGCATTGGGAATTTTAATTATGTTTTTGAAAGCAGCTTGTAAAATTATAAGGAAAAAACATCTCTGACTGCTGTTTGGAGTGCCAAAGTTAAGTAATTTAAAGCCTGAAATCACTGTCTTGCTATTTGTTCACTATCTTAAAGAGTCAAATAAAGCTTGTTGTTTATATTTTTTTTCTTGATCTTTTATACCCGTGGTTAGAGCTGCTACTGAAGTACTTTTTAGGTTTTTTAGGACAGAATAGGGGACTGGGAAAAATCAATTCACTTGTTTCTTTAAAGTATTTCTTAGGTGACAAGAAATTCCATCAGTATATGTTGCGGTCAAAGTTAATTAAAGATTATTTTACAAAAACAAAAGTTCTGACCTGCTTGCCCTTCCTGTGAAAAACCCCTTGGCAATGGGGTTCTGGGAAGCAAAAGCAGCATGGGGATTCCCAGGCAGGGATCCTTAAACTGGCAAGTGTGTGGGGCAGGGGAATGAGATGGGAAGTAGATTTGCTGGGGCAAATACAATCTCTTCAACAACACAGGGGTCTTCCACCAGGTCTGAGTGACTCCTAGGAACACCAGAAAGCAGAACAGTTTGTGTGGGTGAAATTATTTCAGCACTATCTCTGATTTCCCACAACATCTCTGTATGAAGAGAGACTGTGCCAGAAGAAGGATGAGTAAGCCATCTCAGTAGCAATTTCCACTTTGTCCCTTTCACTCCTGCGAGGAAGAGTCCCTTCACAAGGCATTGCAGTTCCTATGGATGGGGAAAAGGGCCCCTGGCAGGTTAGTCACTTTGTCTCGGGGAGACCTTGACCATGCTGTTTCCTTCAATCCGCTCATCCAGACAACTTAGTTGACAAATGCCTAACCTAGTTTTCACCTGAGCCAAGATGGTCCTCTGCATCTTTCTCACTTGCTACAACCCAGTGCCCAGTTCCTCATAAGAAGGACAACTGACCACCTGGCATGGATCACCACTCACTGCTAGCTGTCACAGTGGCAAGTGTAAAGTAGTGACGCCTGGGAGCAATTACACATCTCTAATTTCTGATCCTGAATGGAAGTGGAAGAACTTGGCAATATTTGGTGTTCAGTAAAAACACTTAATGGCACCTGGGTCATGCCACTGTGGGGAAGCCGTTCTCTTGCTGCCATCCGTGTGTGGGTACAAGCAAATGTTTGTGTTGGGAACATGGTACAGCTTTATTGATTACAGCAGTAAGGGATGTGAGATGATAGTTGGCACTTGTTTGCAGTAATGGAAGTACCTAACAGTACAAACCAGGGAATCCCAGGCAGCACTATCTTTAAGGATGAGAAAATTAAGCTGTGACATTAATATCACCTGTTGCAAAATGTCACCAGAACCGCTGAACCCTGTAAGAAGACAAGGGTGCTCTCCAGCTCCTGGGCTCCCTTCCCTGCTTGGTAACATCTGTGAAACTTTTGCATTAGGATTTGAGTACCTAGAGCAGAGATGGTGAGGTGCCATGTGTGAAAATCTTCAAGGAAAAATCATCTTTTACCTGATGAGTCTAAACAGAAGTGGAGTGATCCAACTTAGAGAACATTCGGAACCAGACAGATATCTTAATGAATGTAACTGAAAGTGTTCCCGAAAGTGTCAAGACTGTTCATGAGATGAAAAAAGTCACCCACAATCTGTAACAGCTCTCAATATTCAAGCTCCAAACCCAAAGTCACAACTGATCAGGTTTTTTGAAGATTTTGTGAATGTTAGAAGCTCTCAAAGTAGCTTTTGTTTTCGAAGTTGCAGTGATTCATGGAAATTATCTGAAATCACCACATGAGATAGTCTTTTATCTTTGCTTGAAACTCTCTCAAAAGACAACTATAACTTAAATTAAGTTAAATAATTTTCAAACATGGCGTGATTTCCAAATAATTTCCAAAGAGTACTTTGAAAATCACTGCCACAGCAACTACAAGTCACAGGTCACAAGATGGTGTGCAGCATTCGAAAAAGGGGATATTGTTCATTTTGGTAATCTCCATGTAAGAAACCTTAATATACATGCAAATTGCATTTCTACCAAGATATGGTACACTTGCATCTTCAGTTAGCATTGATTTGTACTTTTCATTCTTGCATTTTGAGTAACTGGTAGATGTCCAAACATCACAGTTCCACTTGCTTTTCTCAAGTGTACATAAAGCCACTCTTTTGTTGCTCAGCAAAACTTGTGACATCAGGAAAGTTAACTGCCATGAAGGTGGTGGCAGAGAAACTGTTTTCACCGTCTTGAATAACAGAAAGGTATGTAGGTGAGATTGGGTTAGACACATCCGACCTGAGACCATTTCAGTGCCCCAACCCACATGAAGTATTTCTTATTTGAATTATGAGCAATATAATTTTAATTTTAAGTTTTATCACCAAACAGTATCAGTGCTGTCATTCAAATCTCTGTCGTTCCAGTGCCTGAAACACTACTGATAGCACATGGTCATATCACAAATGTGTTGTGCTTTTTTGAAGACAACCAGCTTTTTCTATATCTAAGGCAGGAAGGAAGGTGGCTATTACAAAAGGAGATTGAACATAAATAAGATTGTTTTCTCAGGGTAGTTTACTTTTATTAAGAACTACTATTGTGTTACCCATGTTACCCATGTTACTGTGCTGTTACCCATGCTGCCACTCTGAGAATAATGAAAGTAAAAGTAAAAGAAAACCTAGAATGGAAGTTCCAAAAGTCTGGGGATTTCCAGATCCCAGAGATGATAAATAATATTATTTGGTTTAAGAATAAGCAAATTATAAGTACAAAGAAAACTTAAATGAGGCTGGGTTGATTACACATCTTTCTGTTATGAAAAGAAAGAGGCCAAATTTAGTAGTAACCAAATAGTTCATTCTCCCAGTGTGGTGTGGGAGATGCAGGATGTCATACGAATCTTGTTATCTTGGGATCTGTCTAAAAACTTGCCAAAATAATGATACAAATAAGAACAGTATCTCTGGTTACAATGAAAAGAAATTGACATAATCATGAGTTACTAATTAAAAACATAACCTGAAATTCACTGCTACTGCAAAATAGTGAGTTGGTTATTCCTCTGTGCTGCCTTTTTTTTTTTTTGCCATTGTTTTATAAGAGGACATAGTGGATCACAGTATTCAGCAATTTTACACAGTTTGATACTTTCTGTGGGCATCTAGGTCAAATTTGGATGTGTTCATCTTTCATGTCTGTATGTTGTTCTGAAAAACGAATCAGCAACTTTAACATCACAGTGATTTGGGGCAGACTATTACAAGTATCTGATTTTGGTGGTATCACTAAAAGGGTCAAGTGTTACCCAATTTGTATGTATTGGAGGAAGAGGGAACAGGTTGGAGGTCATTTTTATTCATGCAAAAATGGAGCATTCAGCTACAACATTGCATCAGAAATGCAATTTTCTTGTTTCCTCTTACCTGCATCAGGTTTTCTTTGGTGTTATGTTTGGGGTATAATATAATTATGTCCACAGAGTTGCTGTAGGATTTTAATTACAGGCAAGAAGAAAAGCTTCATGGCAAGTCAACAAACTTCATTATATTTTTAATTCATCTTTTGATGTCTCTGGACTACTTCATGTTTCTGGAGTCAGTGCTACTGACTTCCCTCTTCCACCGTGGAGGGAAATCAATTTATGATTAGGATTATGGATGAGGCAACCCAGGAGAAGAGGGACAAAAATCACGTGAAGGCAGAGTTTTACCTCAGAGAATTTCCCACTTTTCCCACTAACACCGTGTGTAAGTTGGGATGAAAAGGACAAAGTACGTCTTTTTTCTGAAAGAAAACACAAAGGCACAGTGAAGTGAGTTAACCATCAGATGGGATGAAGATGTGGAGTCTGAACTGGATGTCAGCATCCCGTAGGAAAGCAGGCCCAGGACGAACAGGCTTAACTACGGCACTCAGATTACTTCTGAGTATGAACAGCCGCACGGTGATTTACAGCCCTCAGATTTATGCACTCTAATTTCTCGCACTTCGTTAATTTGTCTCATGCTCCTGAACGTCCCGGGCTTTGCCGCTTAAACGGCTCATTTTTCTCTACCTTAGTCACAGCCGGGTGACAGCCGCGGTGGCGAAGTGACAGCGGCAGGCGGTGATGGATGGCGGGGAAGAGATGTGCGAGGAGGAGGACAGGGGAGGGCTCCCCGGCTGGGAAGGCGGGGGAGCGCTGCTCCCGCAGCCCCCGCTCCCTCCTGGGAGGACGCTGCGCGGGGAGGTGGCACCCGGGGGTTTTGGCGTTTGTGGCGCGTCCATGAGCCACTGCAGCCAATAGATGGCACTGCTTGGTTTGGTGTTACAGTTTTGCGGCATTGGGAGGGCAGGCGGGAAGCTGCTGGAGTTGGCGGCTTAGCCAGGCTCGGCTTTGCCTGCTCGGATTTTAGTGAAGGAGGTGTTATCGAAACAAACAAATCAAGCTCCCCCGACTCCTCGGCAGCCCCAAGGGGCTGGTTTCCTTCCCACAGCAGCGGGAGGAGGGCAGCCTGTGGCCGGTGACAGCCTCCCTTCCTCCTCTCCCCGCTGCCTCGGTAAAACCACAGATCCCGCTTCCAAAACGTCTCCTGTCCTCTTGCGAGCTGATCCGCTGGGAAGGGGGGCAGCATCCGGGGGGGCCCAAAGGCTGGTCCAGGATTTGTGGCTGCCGTTGGGCATCTAGGCACAGGAGCAGGGCAGCTGGGGGAGTGCGGGGACTTGTGAGCTGTTAACGGCCCGTCCGACTCCATCATCCTTAGTCCATCCGAGAACGCTTCCCCCTGGCCCGAATTGACCCCGGATACCAAAAATTGGTAGAGCATCTGGAAAGTGCCAACATTTATTCTTATTTTGAGAGAGCTTTGAAAAATACCCAGTCAAAGACGCCTGGAAGAGTGGCAGAGATATTTGGGGTTGCCAAAGAAACTACAAAATAATCAAGGATTTTTAACCTTCGTTAGCACAGCCCAGTGTACGACGCTCAGTTCACACGGCTGTGGAATCTTTTCCCCACCTCACTACGGCTGCACCCACCATTGCTAATATTTGTTTGGCCGTGTTGTCCGCAGCCAGAAGTGTCTTTTTTTTAAATGGATGCATTCCCCAAACCTCACTTCTCCCGTCATTAGTATTGGCAGGCACAGCATGATGAGGGAATTTTTACAGAATACAATTCAGACAAATTTAATTTGGAAAAAGCATCCTGCTAAGATGGTGCCTGATTGATAAAATATATTCATAAGTAATACAGCATGGACCCGATTCCAGTCTGTATACACTCATTCACAGATGATTAATTGATGAATATATTAATGTACTTCAACAAATCATTTGTGCCAGAGATTAAATACATCCAATACTATTGACATTGCTTACTTCGCAGCAGAACCTTGGAGACCTTGTAAGAGATGGTACTCATTTTGCTAGGTGCTGTATGAATACAAAAAAAAAAGGCGTCACTGCTCTACAGGAATGTAAGAAAACTTGCAGATTGGAAATCGCTTGAACGCAGACTTAGAGAAATCCAAATGTGCTTGAAATCCCAAATGCACAGTTAGCAACTAGGTTTGGCCTCTCCTCCATTAGAAAATGCTGTAGCAGCCCCAGACCCGCTCCGAACCACAGCGGTAGATGGGGGGAGTTAGGAGGGGGTCCCAGCCCTGGCTAGGTAAAGCCACCTTTGCAGGAGGATTGTTAGCAAGTTGAGTGGGAACAGATTGCATTTGTCATGTGCTGGGATTTAGTTTCCACACACAGTCTGGTGGGGGTTTTCAGCATTGCTCTACAATGTAATTTGTGGTTTATTCCATGGTTTATTCCAGCAGCAGCGCTGAAATCAGGTTAGGCTTGCTTCTTGATGTTGCAAAATCTAAAGGTGGTTTTTGTAGACAGAAGGGTGTACTTCCTAACAACTTACACAGTTCTTATCAGGACTAGCCAGCAAGGTTGTGAGGCTTTGCGTGAGGATTTTCTTATAAGAGTTCTTTGTTGTGGATCTTTTGAAATCAGCAGTGAGAGATATTTCCTTGTAAGAGGGAGTGAGGATTTTTTTTCAAAGTTTTATCACGTTGTACTCTTAACAAACCCTCCTAGATAATGGTAATAGGAAGCGCTTCTCATACAATAATCAGCCCAGGGTACAGCTGGCATGACTGTGCGGTGGTGAGGGCTTTGGCAAGGAATTCACTGCAGTTCATTGCAGATTAGAGCAACAGGAAAATTAGTGAAGTTGCAGCACAAGAGACAGAAGAAGCTGAACACAAAGGCAGAGATTTTAGTAACAGTATTTGAGGACATGTTAGTACAAGAACAACTGAAAGGTGTTAATGCTGTGTGGTTGAAGTCATCTTGAAGTTAGCAGTACTGAGCAGAGCGAGAACAATTGTTATATCAGGGCCTTCCTTACAATCTGGCCTCCAGTTTTGCTGCTGCTAGCATGCAGAGTTAGTTAGCAGTCAGAAGAAAGGATGTCTATATAAAATACAACTTTAACATTGGAGACAGCTTACAGTGTAGGCAAATCCAAGACATCATAAACAAAAGAAGGAAAAATAGTTAATGACGAAAGGCGAGAAAACCACCTTAACCCCCAAATGTGTAACTGCCCTCAAGCTGTCTCACAGATTTGAGCTCAGTAGGAGCCATGCAATGAGGCAGTAGTGTGCAGTTCATTGCTCCTAACTGAGTGCTGAAATAATACACTTGACATTAGGTTTGTATATGATGATTTGTATATTATCAGTGGAGCATATGTGGATATGCCCAGAACGGCAGGAGAAATTAAGTACTTCAGTCAGGTATAATCCAATGCTTATGCAAACTGGCTGAGTTTTGCTGAAGCTGCTGAAGCTCCAGCAGTCCATACCACAGGAAAGTCTGATCCAAAGCTGTTATGTACCTGCATAACTGTTGCTCTATATACAGCATGTCTCTCTGTGTCACTGTGTATTGAGCTGCTTGTTCAATTGCCAGCATATAAGGAAGTATAAAATGCTGACTCACATTCCAGTCACCACTGTTAAATTTAGTAGGAAAAACTTCACAGGTGCAGGAAGTTTCAATTTGATTTCAAATACTATATGTGGACATTAGTTGTGTTTATTTCCAGGAGACGGCAAAGCCAGAGTGCATGCATTGAGAAAAAAACTAAACTTTGCCAAGAGTGGTGAAAGTTCAGGGGAACTCAGCTGCTGAAGAATTACTTGATAATCTGCCACAGGTATCTAACAGAAAAATGAAATATTTCAATGAGAAATAAGTTATATTAGAGACTATTGCATATATTTTAGATTTCCACAATCTGCTGGATCTTTAACTTAAAACTTTACATCTTTTAGCAGAAAAATTAATTTCTCTTTCACAAGTTCCACTTAGATTTTGTTGCTAATAAACCCAAGGATGTAAATACTATTAAGTACAAAACAGTCTGCTGCATAATTGTTTCAAAGCAATTACAGATTATATCGAGCCATTCGTTGAGCAGAAACAGTTTTTTCCAAGGCACCAGCTCCCTGTACCTTGAAATTTTATTAGTCTAAGAATTTCATGCACCATATGTTGTAATACGAGACTAACTGCAATTGAACAAACAACTTTCTGATATATAAGTGAATGATAACCTGATTTTAAATGTGTTTATCTAATGAGATAGTAACTGTAATTTACAGCACATATAAAAACTCCCACTGTTACTCCTGGTGCACCTTTCGGCTAAAAAGGGTGATGCGCTGAGATATGCTAATGAATATCATCTTGGTTTTTACCAAGTCAGTAATAAAATTTGCATTTGATATTGTGCACAGTAAACTGGGTTATTAGCCTTGAAAATGAGTCTCATAAAATTTAAATATAGGCTTAAATCATATTAACTGTCCTGTAGATTTTCTGAGAGGCTTTAAAGCATTGTGCTCTCATTCTATAGCGTCAAGCATGCAGATGTCATTTTGCCTTCAGGGGTGCCCCAAAATACCCACTTACTGGAGCCTGCAGGATGAGCAGCAGATCGACCCCTTCTTTCACACTTAGGGAAGCAGAGGTAGTTCTGGGGCTGGGAAAACTGCAGTGGGAAGTGGGGGAAGGAAAGGGGAGAAAGTACTGATGCTAAGGTGTTGCCCATGGGCTTGGGCAAGACAAAGCATTGGGTTCAGTCCTGCATGTCCAGCCTCACTGGTCTGATCACCCATAACCACATATGGGCCGAAATGTTTGTGTGCTGGGGTCGTGTCTGTGCCAAAGTGGTTCTGTTGGTTCAGAGGAACACTGTTTCACCTGCACAGTCACAGAATAGACAAGAATTTGATCCCTGGTGTTTTGAGTGAGTAGAAGGTATTGGAAACACAGATGGATCTACACTGTGGACAGATAAATCTGATTCTCAGTACCTTCAGAGGGCAAATTGTTGGAGATGAAGATGGGCAAAGCTGAAGCATGATGGCCTGTCTCCAGCTGGAGGGAAGCCCTAGTCCTAGAAGTGTGCAGGGCCAAACTCCTGAGCTTGGTTCTGTCCAGCCCTAGGTATTCTTGTGCACATCAAGGTTAGGTCTTAAACACTTTAGAACACATCTTTAAAAACTTCTGTCTGTTTTAAAAGTTAGGCTGCACACATAGAGATTGCTTACATGGTATGCCAGACCTTCTAATTCACTTTCTAAGTCCAAATCTACTTCTACTAAAGGCTGATGTTCTCAGGAAAAGGAGGACATTTCTTGCAACTGTCGTCCATCACCAGTGCCATGCTGTCTCTTCTTACTTAAGACTCTATTTAACCATTATGCTTCTCTTCTTTAGGCCACCATAATGTTGTAATGTTTGCTAGAAATCAGACTCCTTTTTCCAACTGGTTGCTGTGATTGCTGTAGGTCAGAGGGTAGGTTTAGTTTGGCTATTAGGATGAATTTCTTTACAGTGAACGTGGTGAGACACTGACAGAGAAGTTGTGGATACTCCGTCTCTGGAAGTGTTCAAGGCCAGATTGGATGGGGCTTTGAGCAACCTTGTCTAGCGGAAAGTTGCAGAGGAGTTGGAACTAGATGATCCATGGCAGAGGAGCTGGAACTAGATGATCTTTTAGGCCTCTTTCAGCCCAAACCATTCTACAAGTCTGTGACTGTCAGAAAAGCTTTGTCTCAGAAAGGAGCCTCTGTTTCAGTCAGGCAGGTAATGATAGCATTGCATAACATCACTACAGTTGTACTACTGGCTGTATGTCCATCTGGAAGGTGCTGCCACTTTGAAATGAGGAAGAGTCAACACGTGTTCTATGCCAAAAAATGTAATGAACCTGTTTGCTTATCTGTGCAAGGTCATCTACTCTTACTCTTACTCTTAGTCTCTTTATTCTACTCTTACAACACAAGTGTAACGGTGATAAAATGACAGTCTTGTAACAAATTATGAAATCTCAACTCTTCTTATCAATGAAAGTGCCTGGACATGGTGCAGAGTATTAGACAAGCAGCTCCAAAGCATGGTGCCTGCTGCCATCAGAGTGCGGCTCACACTGGCCCTGAGAAATCAGCCTTAAAGTCTGATGTATGAGGCTGAATATTCCAACCATGCTGCTACTGGCATTTATTACTGCTAACTCCAGGAATTCTTTATAATATTATTATCAGCAACCTTTAAAATAAAATTATTTTAGCACAATCAATGTTATAAACAGCACTTACATAAACAGGAGCATAATTATCTTCTGCAACTCACTTAACAAAACCAGTATTGTAATACCAGGACCCCGTGATGCTTCATCAGGCTAGGCTGACTGCCAAGAGACCAGGCCTTGAAAAGTAAAGGGTAAAGGAAAAAATGAAACTGGAAAAAATAAGCAAAACATTCTCCTACCCTGGAAAACGAAAGATTTCCTCACAGTGCAGAAAAGTTTCTCATCTAGGTGCTGCACCCTTAGGCAGTTTGCACTGCCCTTCCCGCAGTACTCTGTCTCCGTCTGTTCCAGTGTATTACGATTTGGCAGGCACCCGAGCTGCATTATGTAATGTTAAAAGAGACTGACACTTCCTTTGGCTGAGACATCTTTCCCGACTGAGCCTTCCCCGTTCAGCTTAAAGAAGAGGAAGTACCAGGCTGGTTCCTCTTGTTTGACTGCTAATGACCCAGCTCCACAGACCACCTAGCAGGTCCTTCCTGGTATGGCTGGCTGAGGAATTAGAGGATTGCTTTATTACTAAGTTTATCTAAAGCAACCATAACATTTCCAGATAAAGATTCCCCAGGAGAAAAATTAATACCTCGAGTGTTAATCACCGAATTTGGTTTTGCTTCTGTGGACTTCTGTGACACTAGGAAATTTTTCTTTGGAAAAAGGTGACGACACAAAAGATATAACTAAGGGCTTGGATATTGGCTGAAGAGTTTTGACTTTCTTTTGTCATTAAAAGCAGCTGAAAGGAGCTCTTCATCATCATTAAGGGTCCCATGGTATCATGACGATGAGCCCTGCTTGAGGGATTGTGTCTGACTGGGACAAGCACAACAGTATCAGAATAAGGTGTAAACCCTGATTTCGTCCCTGATCTTCCTGAAGGCCTGGGCTCCTCCTTGCTCTTTCCTGGAAGAAATGACGTCTCTGCCTTCAATCTAAACTCTGTTGCAGGCATTTCGTGCCAGAAAACATAGATTTTCAATTTACCTATGCCAGGATGGTGGCTTCAAGTAATTTTTGACTGGCTACATTGACTTGTGGTAATAGCAGTGTAAAGGAGTGAACACCCAGAGAAAGGAAGACAGTTTCAAGATAGGTCACAAGTTGAGGTAGAGTACCTGTATTACGAGTAAATTCCCTTTAGCTTGCCTGACTGGTCACTGGTAGCATTAAAGTGAAGCACCATTGCAAATCATGCATGTAGAAGTCATCGTGTAGAGGTTTTATCTTCTTTAGGTTAACCTCATGTATCCTCAAAATATGGAGGATCCTGCTCATTTTAGCCCTCAGTGCTGGAATGCCTCTGCCTATACCAGCATATTCTGTCCCCATTGTCACTATGAAGTGTAATAACACCGGTGCTTACAATGGCTTATTAGCTGATTTATGGGGGTAAATCAGGGGTAAATTGAGCCCTTCTTTAGCAAGCCTTGAGTTCACAATGCCAAGATATGCTGAGCATAAAAACTCATGCGGGGAAAAAAAAGGGCCAGAACAATAGTGACACTGTGTGGAGCCAGGTTCTATACGCAATCACACAGTCTCAGGAGGTCCGTGAAGAAAACACAGCATGCAGTATGGTGAATGGGTGTGCAAGCACAGGATCACCTATTGTGTTGTCTCAGAACCATGTAAGTTTTTCAGGGAAAAAAAAAAAAAACACCAGAAGTAAAATGCTATTGTTTCGTGGGAGGAAAGAGAATTTAGGGACAACTGTTACTAAGCCCAAAATCAGATTTTCAAATTTGGCTTTGCACTCAAGAAAACAGAAGAATGTGAAGAGAGAAGAACTGAAAGGAAAAGAAAACTGTGTGATGGTTTTGTCTGGACCACTACTGTTAGCAAAAATAATTATTTTGCCGTTTCTAGAAATCATATCTCTTTTCAGTATTTCTAAATATACTGCATATTTATTAACTGTTTATAAAGGCATGTAAAAATTACTTATATATATATGTATATATGCAGATACATATTCACACGTGTAATATAAGACTATTTCTCAGGTTATGCACACAGCTAGAAAGAGCCATACTTCACCCTGGAAAGCTTTTGATGAAAAAGGCGGAAGAACTTGAGTAGGAAACTCCATCTTCTTGTCTTGTCAAAGTGCTATCACTGTGATATCAACAGCCACAAAGTTTAGGTGACAAATCCAAGTCCCAGTATCACAGAAAATCTGACAGTGCTGTTGGCCAAGTTAATCTGTAGTTAATCTGTAACTTCATGTCAGGAGCTGAAGATGTCCAAGTCTAAGATTATGCTATGCTGGAAAAAATTTCTCAGAAAATTTCAGCCTTCTAGAGATAGTAGAAAACTGAAGTGGTATCCATATTAAAGGATCCTTGTGTCTCTGGCTTTAAAGTTCTGATAACTGTCATGGCTATGTCCAGATTGTAGAGCAAATAGGGTCTGAGGTTGGAGACTTGTTGGAAGTAACTGTGTGCCTCTTGCCTGGAGCTACTCAGCTTTCATCCCTTGGAAACTGGAACACAGGAGGTGCCATCACAGTGGGGATCAAGTCTCCATCTTCTTGTGTATCTGGAAGGTGGTAGATGCATGTTCCTGGATACAGGAGTTGAGAAACACTCTTTTGCCCCAAGTAGTCTGTACTGCTTTTTTGCAGGTAATTTTGTGCCATTTCCATGGGGAAGGGAATAACAGTGACACAGGGAGAAGTTAGAAGACTTAGAAGATAAATTTCTCAGACCTACTCAGGAGATGGAGTGGGTCTGCTCTGCTGGAGCAGGGGGAAAAGGAAGCTCACCTCCTCAGCAGCATGGCTCCAAGTGTCCACGTACACACCAAAGCAAGCTGGACGTAAATGTTTCACAAGAAAAGTCTGTGTGACACTGGCAACAGCTTTTTTATAGAAGAAACATCCTGCTTCAGCCAAATGCAAACTAGCAGTCTGTACACAGTCTGAAGAGGCAGTCTTTGTGCCCTAGATGAGCAGGTTATAAAGTTTTAGCAACTGTAAATGTTTGGCTGATGTTTTAACTCAGCCAGTCTGCATAAAACAAATAAACAAACCTCAACACCAAAATATTTTGAAGTACTGTTCTCCACAAAACCAGCCATAGTGATAATGGGATACAGCAGCCTGAAAGACTGCCCATTTTACGGCACAGTGCATCCTCTCTCAAACTACTCAGCACATCTTCTCTCAAAGGATATAGGACTGCTTAGGAAGCAGGGTGACCTGACTACAAAGTATGTAAGAGAAGGCAGAAAGGAAAGAATGCAGACACATATTCATGGGTTTTATATGGTGGTTTTGGTTTTTTTTAGAACAATTTTCTTCTACAGAATTTCTAAAAATAGTCACTTTTTTTTTTTTATTTCTAGACTAGGTTCTTTTTTGTGTGTGAATAAGTGCAGTCAACTCTCCTCCTACCTGCTGTTTTGTTTCCACTTTTTCTGAAAAATAGTGTACCTGTGAAATACTGTCCGTGTTACAGTAAGAGAAGGCTTCTGGCCCACTTGATCACTATGGGAAATCAAGAAATGATCAATTGGACTCAAACCCCAACAGAAAGTGAAAAGAATAACCCCAAGTTTTAACAAACTCTATGTTTGTGTGGGCTTAGCTCACAATGTGTGTGATGTGCAATGGACCATCTTTTACCCCCCTGTTATATAGACAATACTGATGGTACTGGGTCAGTCTTGCCTGACACCTGGGATGAGCTCCTTGGTAGCCCTTCAGTCCCAATGCCAAGAGTCCTTTCACTTTTACTGAGTGCTCACCCAAATCTTCCTGCAGAACCCTCCACGCAGAGGCTGGCTAGAGATGCCCACCCCCCTCTCAGTCCCAAGGGCCAGCTGGAGCCACAGCCTCTGCCAAACAGATGCCTGCAGGCACTGCTGAAGAAACTCAATACAGAAACTGGAAATTCCCACCTCTGTGTAGTTTTGCAGATGAAAACAATTTTGCTGCCTGGTGGGAGCCTGATGCTGGTACGGCTGTACCTCTACACCTTCCATGGGCAGTTAATCATCTCTGCATCTAAGACAGACTAAGCAATGGATAGTCTGGCTTGTTCCTTCGTGTATGATAGATACAGATAATTCCTTTCCTGACCATGATTCATGCACAGTAATCCCTGTGTCACTGGTTTACACCATTAGGCAGTACTTTATGTGTGGAGTATTTCCTTTAAAATTCTTGCAGATAGAGAGCGTAAAGGAGTAGCAGCTCATTCACTGCTTGCCTTTTAGCCTGTGGGACATTTCTTTGCAAGCCCTGTAGCTGCATATGATATTTCTAATTTCAGCTACAGTGATATAAAAAGCACAAAGACCAGTTTCCCCTGAAGCCATCAAGATTCCAGGTATTACTTCATGAGGTGTGCCTTTAATGTAAACTCCGTCAGAGTTTTATGGGGGATTTTTGCAAGGCTGTAGGAAAACATGAACAAGGGTCATGGATTGTGATCAAGAGCAAGTTTGGTAGTTCAAAATAAATCCCTTACTCACATAATCTTCTATATGAAAAAGGGCAGGGGAATGCAAGAAGGAAGGAAGGAAAACCTTGTCCATTTTGGCCGATTGGAATAGTTTTCCATATGTTAAAATAAAATATTCATCAAATATAGCTTTTCTGGCACTGGCTCTATCACAAAAGCGAATTTTATTTACATCTCTCTCAGTCCCACTGCAGCCCAGCGCGGTCGTGTCTGCCTCATCTGCAGGCACGTTTCCTCTCCCTGGCTTCAATCCGCATCGCTTCCCTCATTCGAAATGTTAACAGAAGGGACAAAAGAGATGGACTTTCAACTCGTCCTCACCACCGATGTGAACAGCGCTACCGACAGTGCTCGCCAGGTTTTGCTGGCGATAGGTGCCTGATCCAACTGTGCAAAGGGAGCAAAATATTCCGCCTGGTGGGGAGAGCACGAGGCACCCAACCCGCCAGGGAAGCAGAGCTGTGCCCGCCACCCTCCCACACTAAAACGTGACACCCAGCGTGTCTGCAAGGGTTTAAAAAACCCCTCCGGGCTGGTGAGGGCCGCGGGGGGTTAATGCAGAGCTGGGTTGCCACAACACTGGAGGCATTCAGAGAAGAGGGCTGCGGTTGCTGCATAGGCGCATTTGGCCCAGGTTGCCAAAGAGGCTGTGTGTGTTACTGCAGAGGAGTACACTGCCTGCCACTGTTGGGCTATTAGTATGGAAATGAGGCATGTGTGTGACAGGTGGCCTTACAACCAACACAATTAACTTTCTCCATTAGCTGACGCACTGACAAAACAGATGCAGCATCAATAAGCACCAAAAAACCCACAAACACTGAATAGGAATGACACGTTGCACACCCCTATTATTTATAAGGAGGAACAGCATAATTTCTTAGCGATTCGGTGGCGAGTAGGAAGTGGTTGGGTTTTTTTCTTCCCTGATTATGATTGTTTGCTTTCTTAAAATTATCATTTTAATCTTGAACTTTATAGAGGCATTGCTGCAAACTTTAAAGATCTCTCAATGATGCACAGCAGTCTCAGGAAGGTTTGTCACAGCTGTGGTGTAGGAAGAACACAGATCCTTTGATAGGAGATAATTCCAAGCTGCAGAAGTCATCTGACCAGGTTCTGAACTATAGTGAATTACTTCCCAGCCCTCCAGTAGAGCACATTTAGTTGCCTCTGACAACACTGGTAAGGAAAGTTAAGGTGGAGCAGCTGGTCATATCCCTAACATGAGTTAAAGAGCTCATGGCTCAGCTGAAAACATGGGGTTGGGAAGGAACACTTGGCATATTAGATTGCAGCAGAGGAGCATGTCATGTCAGCTTCAAAGAAAATCAGCTTAAATACTAGTTGTTCATAAGAAGTGAAAAAAAAAGGAGGGGATAATTGGTTTTGGTTTTAAATTTCCTGTTTTTTTTTTTTTTTTTTTCAGTCACGTATCTCCTCCTGACAAGGTGTACGAACCATACTGGGGATTTAAATAAGAGCAACAACTTGAACAGTCTGAAATGTGGAACTGTACTGTAATAACGAAAATTTGCATAATGGCCTGCTTATGTCAGCTGGTACCTCGTGAAATATTTAGAGATGCACTGAGTAGTATCCTTGGCACATCCAAATTCTCATTGGCCTTTGGCTCCACTGGTCTAGACCAGCGTTTTCCCAGGTTAAAGTCACTAAAGATCTCATCCTGCATTATCCCAGTATGAAAATGTCCTGGAACATGGCATCAGCTGTCAGGTTGCCCTGGCAGCCGTACTAATCCATAGCATATGAATGGCCTCCAATTAGGAGGATGTTTGAGGAGATAAAACACTCAGTCTGTAAACCAGTCCAGTACTGCCCTGATTAAAACCCACTGACCATCTTTCACTGGCCTACGAAGTGATGGGTGGGAGTCAGCACAGCACCACAGACAAGGAACTGCTGTTCAGACTGTGGAGATCTGTGCTGGACTGTCTGCAAGTGCCAAGATGAGATGCGTCAAGCTTGTCAACTTCCGCGGTGATGAACTGCTTTCTGGCCATCCGTCTGCCTTGCACTATTTTCAAGTGCACAGAGAATTCTGACTACATTTTACAGCTGCAGATTTGGAGCCAGGCTTTTCTCAGTGGTGCTGAGCAATAGGACAAGAGGCAATGGGCAGAAACTGATGCACAGAAAGTTCCACCTGAACATGAGGAGGAGCTTCTTTACTGTGTGGGTACCTATGCAGAGATTGTCCAGAGAGATTGTTGAGCCTTCTTCACTGGAGATATTCAAGAGCCGTCTGGACACAATTCTGATCCTGCTTGAGCAGGGAGGTTGGACCAGATGGTCCACTCTACTCTCTTCCAACTTTACCCTGCAACAGGAGAATTTCTTGTCACAGATCTAGCGGCAGCAAGGCCAGCACCAGGCTGGCCATGGTGGAAAGCATGAAATCTTACCTAGAAAGTAGTAGTTCTCTCTCCATGATAATTACATGAGCTATTAATTTTATTATTTTGTGTGCCGCCTTGGGATACATGCCATGAAAGACCCTGCTATTAAAGTATACTTTAATTGACTGAATTATGGGACATCCAAAGCACAAAACCCCCGCTAATCTAATTAGATGCCCTAGGTTATGCATTTTCTTATTCCTTTCACAGTAAAGCCTGTTTCCAGCTCTGGTGTGCAGGTGTCTGCACTGTCAAGTTTCACTCTAAGGACCTTTCTCCATAATCCAAGCCGCATAAAGCTGTGTGGACTTTCCCATCCCTCTCATCTATCTGACCACCTAATGGATCTCAACATGTAGGTGTTAATGAGGTGGAGTGAATGAAGTTGTCTCCAGGGAGGGGGATGTGGAATGGTGTGAAGCTGGGTTGTTCTTAATGGGAAATTCCCATTTCACTGCCTCTCTGTGACTAAGGAATGCAGCTAAGGTGACTGACAGACAGACAGCCTCTCAACTCAGATCAGGGGGCCTCTTCCACTTTGGCTGTGATTTGGATGGAGTGACTGAGTTATGGATGATAACACACCTGAAATTTCCTGGTTCTCCCTGTTCCCACTTGGTGAGCACTGTCTGAAAGGTTCATGGAGCATAGTTTCATCTCCTGGGTTTTGTCAGTTTTATAACTACGATTTATTTGTGCATGATTTATTTGAGACTACGAGCAAGATTTTTAGAAGGAAAGGAGGATTTTTAGAAAGTATGACAAAATAAAGAAAGGAACTTTTTTTCTGGTGTTAATTACATCCATTTGGCAATGCAAGTAAATAGCCACTTGTTCACATGCACATGTGGAAACATGCATTTCAGTAAATGTTCCTAGAAAAGCAAAGAAGAGGAGTGACTGGGATGTTCACCATCCACTCAAAAATAATTGTTCCCATATTTGTTCAAATGGAATCATAAATTTTCCTAAATGGCTTTTTAGTTGCTTTGCTTCATCCTAAAGGTGCCCTTTTGCTTGACTTTGAAAAAGTCGGAG
>VYZQ01005196.1:41081-56903 GCA_013400655.1 Mystacornis crossleyi
AAAGAAGTGTGTCCTTCTCATCACATGCTACAGGAAGGCTGGTGTGTTGGGAGGGCCTGGGACAATTGTAACAGTCACTGAGCTGCACTGTGATACATTTGAATTCCGGCCAGAATCTGGGAAGTTCACGTTAGCTTGCCAGACCATTCAGAGAAAATGGGCTTCAAAGAGAACTTTTTACCCTTGATTCCAAAGTGTAAGTGAGTATGGAAAGAGTATAGTGTTTGCTGTTGGGATTAGCCCCCTACAGCGTCAGCCACATATGAGTGCACTGAAAATTGGCGGCGTGTAGGGGGAAACCTCTCAGCTCGCTGCAGCTGAGCTAAACCCAGGGTAGATTTCCAAGCACCAAAGCAGAAGGTGTGTGAACCTCATTATCATCTCCTAGCACAGAAAAGAAACAAAGCAGAAATCACACTGAAAGGAATGGAAACCAAAGACCATGTAAGATGGGAAAACATGCCCTATTTTAAATAGTATAATAAAACCTTCGGTAATATTGAGGGACTGCTTAAAAGGACTTGTTGCACAGCAACATACAAAGCAACAAGTTAGAATTTATGTTGTAAAGAAAAAGATCATTCTGGTTAAAATTATTTTAGAGGATTTTTTTCTGTTCCATGAAGACATAAGAGGATAAAGATCCTCCTTTATTAGATGGCCAGCACTCTCCTCAGTTTAGAAAGGACTGGTGTCATGCTGCACCAGTTTTTGCTCGTGCAGACTACTCAAGCATAACACAAATCAAAGAGTCACTCTGTCCAGTATGATCTTAAGGTTCTTCCCTCATTTCTAGCCTCTCTCTTATGTCCCTTCCTTGTCCCAGGAGCATCTACTGGAGTATTTTGTACCTCCAACTCCTATGAACCAATTTTGACTTCTTGGGGTATCAGCCAGAGAGAAAGCTCTATCTGCACAAGGAATAAGATGCTCACCCTTGGCATCATTACACTGCTGGCTTGGTGATTTCCCTCACCATGCTATTCATAGCCCTCCAGTGAGAGGTCTAAATTCGTAAGACCGGGCTTGGGGAAGAGTTATGCACCACAGACCAAGCTGAACAACAGCCAGCATGCTGGACAACAATGGGCCTGAGGTGGCTTTGCCTCAGTGCTGAGAGAGGCCGACTTAGGCACCTTGCACCCTCCTCCATGCTCACAGGGGACTGTAGAGACATGTATTTCAGATGCCAATTTTCACACCCAGGGCCATGAAATGGAAACCAATTTCCCTGAAGAAATGCAGATGGCCAAGAGAAACACTACCTAGGCCCATTAACAGAAGTGACAGGGAGCTGAACACTGGGCAGCAAATGGTGTTCCCATTTGGAACAAAGTAAAGGAGCAGCAAAGGAGAGAGAAGAGCAAGTGCTGCCCTGCCTCTCTCTGCCAGTACTGGGAGGAGAAAGATCTAATGCAGTGCAGTAAGATAGGAGGACATAAATTACTTGTAAGAAAGGAAATTGTTCTGAGGACTGATTTCAGTCTATGTGGATTTAATACCACAGAATGAACTTTTTATTTTTTATTCTAAGCTCCTGATTGACACGAATAACAACCTCCAAATGAAACTTTGTCAAAAGGAAGGATGGAAACTGTTGGGCCATGTCAGCTGACTACAAACAAAAGCATCTTAACATTTCCATCTCACCTATGAGTATTCAAAAAATTGTTTTCAAAATACTCTGTTTAAATATGAATCTAAGTAATGCTTAGGTTGCAGACTAAGTAACAGCCCTCTCCCCAAACCTCATGCTGGGTGCCTGGGTGATGCCACTTTGGATAAAAGCAGAGATTGAAAACCTCATTCATATATTGAGAGTTTTTAAGGAACAGAATTTGGTCTGGATAGGACAAAAGGGGAAGGAAACTACGTCTTGAATCAGTAAACTGAGACTGTGATACGTATTGTGGCAGTGCTGTTTAAACCACCTCTAATTGTCCTCCTCGTTTCCTTTATACCTCTACTTCCATTCCCATCTGTCCGCTCCTGTGTTAGCACAAAGAGTTTTGTAGCACTGTGGTAAATGAAGACATTAACTAATCTGATTGAAAAAGAATCCAGAAAAAATATAGCAATGTTTTATTCTTACCCAGATCAGTTCCTTGATATGGTTTGCTGTAGGGGTCATAAGAACAGCTGCAGTAGCATAGAGGAGGATGTGATGCAGGAAAAAGAATCAAATAAAGCGGGACTGATGCCAAAAAATGGCTCACATAATCACAGCCTGAAGAACTACCTTGTATAAAGACAGATTCAATGAAAAACTGAAATTGCATACCAGGGATGTGCACCTGACCTTTTCCAATTGCTTGAATGGAGATATATATGCCACGTACTTGTAAGATAAATTTGAAATAATATATATATTTCTAAATCAAGAGGTAGTCATATTACAAAGCACTACTGCAGGCTCCATTGCTTGCCTGAACCTCTCATGGATTCATGGTCGTTGTTGGTATTTCTGAGCCTTTATCTGATATCTCCTGCTTTACTGTTCTGAGTCCAGAACTGTGAGCTCTGAAGAATTCACGCTATGTTTTCAGATGATCCTTATTTCCATATGACATGGTTTCCTTAATGTAAAGCACGTGGAATTGATTGCTTAATCCAGTGTAGTTGTTTGCTGGATGCAGACAAACTCTTGCCAGTGTGACAAACTGCTGCTGCTTCTACTAATGCAGGTGCAGCAACCAGGTTGTCTGGTTTTTTTGCAATTACAAACCTTACAGACCTTTTAGGAATGTCTATTGTGCAAGGACAGAAGGAACAGCTATAACTCCAAGGTTATCATCAATTTTAAAAGAGAAACCAGGGAAAGGAGGAGATAAATGGAGAATAAACTCTGATTACAAACAGTCCTAGAAACAATAATTTTTAGATACAAGCTTTCCTAGCAGGACTGAGAAAAATAGCTTGCTTCAAACACAGCAAGGATTTGATTGTCCTATACCACGTGTGCCCAGTGTAAGCATGCCCTTGAAATGAATACTTCTGTAAGGTTCATTTTGCTATCTGGGTTCAAAGGCCTGATTTAGTAGTGTGTCTTTTTTTAATATCTAAATGCCTGTATGCTCATTTACAATGTTGATTGCCTTTTCTTGATGGTTTGGCTTCAGAAACATGCTGCGGAATTTAAATTTGTCCCCCTCCCATGCTAATGTTGGCATTATTTGTGTGTAAACACATTACACGGGATAGCAGAAATGTAAATGAGATTTCAATGTTGAGCTGATTTATAAACAGCCAGTCTCCTAATTTATTGAAGTTGTCTTTGTGTCGTTTGCACGTGATTAGCAGCATATACCATACATAGGGTGTCTTTCTGTAACATGTTCAGTAAGAAGAAATGCAAACTGTATACCATTATAACACCAAATGAAGATCTTATTGAGCTTCAAGATGCTTTGAAACATGTAGTTACTAACTTAACTCTGCCTGTGAACTTGTCCTCATTAACTCCATAATTAGCAAGATCATGTTTGATCTTGGAGTTCATTAGACATTGCAGCTGGAAGATTGTTTCAGTTTTAACACATCAGAATAGACAATTAAAGTGATAATAAAGGATCAATATCACTTCCCTGTTTCTTAGATTTTTTTCAAGGTTGCAGTGTGCCTAATTAAACCTGGTTTGAAACAGTGAAAAATTGAAAAGTAGTGTGGTCATATTTATTTTGGTTTAACAGGCTATTTAAAAGGCTGTTTGAAATATGCCCTGGGAAATAGTTTCTACCCACATGATGAGTAAATAGTTGGGATGATTTCAGATTCAGCTGCTGACTTAACTGAAAAGTTGAGTAGATGTTATTCTCATGTCCCTTTTATTGTCTGTGCCACATGCAAGTCCCCTTCCCTCTTTCAATTTTGTGACTGGACCAAACCTTATAGTTCACATCAGCTGATGCTCCAGTAAAAAGAGACAACGTTTTCAGGTCAAGGTACTTGTATGTCTCTGACTTGTGCACAGCACAGGCCCAACTGATCAGTAAGTTCACTTTCCAGAACAGCAGCCTGATTCTCCAGTGCATCAGGATATCCTTGTGCAAGACAGCTGTAAAACTGGCCTAATGTTGAGATAGTCTGTGGCAGAGCCAAATCTGAATTCACACCATTAAGGGGCTCCTTCCCCTTCTGCTTTCCCCACAGGAGACAGACTGGGATCCTCAAACACACAAGTGGTTCTCCAGTTGTTATCACAGCCTAGAAAGCAGTATAAACTAGAAGAATAAAAGAGTGGTCTGCTCAGAAACCCGAGGTTCAGGTAGCAAATTCACTCAGTTGATTTTACTCCTGTGTGGTAAATAACTGAACTGTAATACATTTCTGTGTTTCTCTTTTCCAGTGACAGAGTGAGGCTCTTAGACTTAACACCAGAAGAACATGCAGGAAACCTCAATGAAATTTTCTATTTCATGAAATGCAGTAACATTCTAAACAAGATTAGCAAGATTCAACATCCTCCTTCTACTTAGGTATTTTTACTTCAATTCTTCATCATTCTAATTTAATAAGCACAGTTAACTGAAAACATGAATCATGTCACTGAGGGAGAAACAGATAATGAAGGTCCACTGAAGCACTAATCCAACTAATCTTGCCTTTGGCTCTTGAATTTGTGTAGATCCCAACAGTAAATACTAAGTTCCAAATTCACTCAGTTGATTTTAACGACCTATAGGGTGCCACTTTTTCATTTTATTTGCAATCATTTGAAACTAAATTCTTTTAGAAGATATTAATGCTTCATTGCTTTAAACTGAAACAGACTCTGATCGTTGGCATTTGGGGCAGATTATAGAAATAGGGTCAGATCCCTTGTTGGTGTGAGTCCATCAAAGAGAATGACAATGAGAATCCTAGCTTATGTATCCTGGATATTATGCCCTTGATATATGGCAGAATTAGGGAAAAAAAATTGCCTCTATCCAAAAATTGATGTGCCATGATGACAATAGACAAGCAGATAGAAACACCTAGGCTTGATTTTCTTCACTGTGGCACATTGCAGTGCCTATGCTACAGATTTTGTTTGCAAATGAGGACTAGTCCACTGGCATCAGCCCACTCCCTTGCACAGCTACACGACAGGCTGAGGCTGATCCGGCCACCCCTGCACTGTCCTACCTTATGGGTCACCCCCAGGCATGACCCTTGCCAACCAGCATTTGAAGCACTTGTAGAAGCACCTTGTCTTTCAAGATACCTTGTCCTGACATCAGTTGTGTTCCATGTGCCATATTTCCACTGCCCTTTACAACACCAGGTCGCCTTGGCTTGGCATGACATGGATACTGACCTCGCTTGCAGCTTTACCAACTATCTCCTCATAACGAATAGGCCTTTGGTGGGAGCTGCACTGCTCCTTCAGGGCACGGCTTAGCTAGATGGGCAGAGTGACTAGGTGAAGACTGGGAGAACAGGCAGCATCATAAAAATTTCGTCCAGATGCAATCACCCAAAACTGCCTGTGCTCACATGTCAAGGACGCCTGTTTCTTACAGGCCCCACTGCCAACCCTCTGCGCAGGCTGAGGCTGTAGAGAGCACTGGGTTCTGTTCAAAATGGAACAGAGGGGTCTCAGGGGGAGGCAGTGCCATCCACAGCAGCTGAAGGTCATCATGGCACCCCATGTGCTAGGGCACGAGTAAGGCCGAAGGCTCTATCGGTCATGCCATGAAATGGCCATCTGGCTACCACATGGCTGCGGCTTCCAGCCAGCAAGAAGAACCCCTGTGGACAGCTTCTTCTTGAGGCCACCTCAGCCATATGGACGTGGAACACTTGCTGCCTCTGGACTCAGGGCCTGGAGACAGTCTGGGGTCAATCACAACTCTCAGCACTGACAGAAGAAATGTCACCCTTGCTTTGCCCATAAAATGCTTGATGTCCTGAGGGAGACAACACCACAGGCACCCTCGGACCACAGGGCTCTTTATTACAAATGAAGCTAGCTTCCCATGGACCAATAGCTTTCCTTCTTTTCCCTGTCTGGGAGGTCTAAATCAGGGAACAACTGTGCCAGTGTGCCCTGGCTCTGTGGATTGTCTCTACCCTGAAGGGCTGTACTCTTCCAGGCCCCCTTCTCCTGCCAGGCTGCATGCCGGGCTGCACTGCTGGAGTTTGAGGAGGTTGTTGGTGCAATATCAGCAGTGTCCCTTTCACACCAAGACTAGCTCTCCACGTTAGCAGAGTTTCTGTGACCAGCAGCATTTCTGTGGCCAGCAGTGGGGTCGAGTCCACAGAGCTGCACCAGTACTAGGCTTAGATAGAGTTTTATTCTCACCCCATTTTATCCTATGTGTTCTCTGATGCGCATGGCAAAACTCTTCCTTGGGCGGTTTCCTGCTAACGAAGTGATTTTAGTGCATTGTGGGTTTTGGCTTAGCATGTTTCCAAGAGGCAGTCTTACTGCTTTATCCATGCAAAGTTAAAGATCTATCCTCATTTTCTGCCCCTGTGACATTCAGGAAGTTCACGTGCAAGAAAAAAAAAATGGACTTGCAGTCCCCAGGCTGATTTTGGGATGGTTTATACTATCTCTAAACAGCAGGTTAATTTCAGTTGACACTTATTTATGAAAGCACAAAGTCTGGTGAGGTAATAAAAAAGTCAACTCCAAGAGAATATATAGCCTTAGATTTTCTTACCTAACATGGTTTTATTTAGAGATTTATTGAGCAAAATAAAGATTTGCCTGGCAAATAATGTTATCAATTGCTCCATATTTTAAAATCTTTTGAAAGCGCATACAAAAACCAGATTAATTTCCTTGTACACGATCTACTGTGGGGTATAAACACGTTTTATTCAGTGACTAGCCAAGAAAATGTAAATTAGCTTCCTGACATTTGGGAAATTCGTGTGGCTGAATTATATGACTTGTATATTTGGAAAACCCATAGGGTTTGTTAGTATCCAGGTGGATGTTAATTTTATATAACAGCCTGGTCAGGTGCTGAGGTTTCAGTGTTGAATCAAAGACACAGAATCTTCTGCCGTCTCTATCCTTTTACCTATGTAAAGTTACAGGATTTGTTGCCTGAAATCAGTTTTCAGAGAGGTTGAATGAATAACACATCCGGTCACTCGCAAGCTGACTCTGTCTCTGCCGCTCTGTTACTGACCGGCACGGATCTGCTTACGTGGCCCACTTCGCACATCCGCGCGGGGTAAGAGGGTCCCCCCCAAGACAGAGCCAGGGACGCTGACTGGGTACATGATCCCAACTCCTCTCCCTATCTTTGTGGCCAGGGAAGGATGGAGTGATAGTGCACCGTTCCCTGCACAAATCTGCCATTCAGCGGGGCGAGGTCGGGAAATAATGAAGTCAGCACATTAGTGCCTTGCCTGCTGAGCTCACACTGCTGAAAGCTGCCGGTGGGTGAATTTCCCAGCGTTTGGAAACTTTGTCTCAGTTCTGCGGGTTTGCTCAAGTGTGCGATGGCTGTTTGCAAAGGGAGCTTTCCCGCTGGGTGGGTTTGCTTTCCTCCTCATGGCTCAGGGAAGGTGAGAGCTCTCCTTCATGTCTCCCCTGCCCCCACCGCTGCCCCTCGCTCACCCCACAAACACAATGCTCTTCCAAGCGGGTTCCCTCCGCCGGGGAGCTTTTCCCTCTCCCAACTCCCACACTGGGACATTTTTCCACATTTCCAGGATTACGGCCACTTTCACTTAGATCTATGTGTGTTGCCTCCACATACAAAGAAGCACTTGGGGACGGGATTAGTAGGATTAGAAGAGATTCACATATGTCCAGTTCAAGCAATTGGTATTCAAAGCTTTACACTTCCAAATGCCACCAAGAGAGAGAAAAGGAGCTGGGAGCTTGCTTTGCATTTCAGCACCTTCCTGCGGGGGACAGGGACCTTTGTCTGGGACNCCCTTCAGTGCCACCGGTGGGGCTCTGCTGTAACCCCAACAAGGAGCTGCAACTATCGCGGCTTTCCCCATCCTCATTTTAGAGCAGCCCTTCCGCAAACTTTTGGCAAAATCTGCTGGTATCTGGCAGGCAACTCAAAGTCCTGTCCCGTTCAGTTTGTTACCATGTATCTCGTCTGTTGATGTAAGACAAGAAAGTATCACTGGGTTTAGAATATAAAGGCAAAAAATTCCTAAGAAAGTGCCTTTGTTCATATTAGGTTAAAGTCTTCAATGTTAGTAAACTTTTCATGCTAGCAAGGCAAATCCTTATGATGAAACAAGTGCATTAGGTATTTCTGAAAAAGCAGTGGGAAAATCTACTTTTTCCCATTTCATTTTAGATTGACTGCCTTCCTTGTTGCCTTTAGGTGGTGATTTCCTGATACTAGACGCATCAGCAAAGGCAGAATTGATGTTGCATAGCCTGCATTTTGGCAATCTCTCGTTGCCTAAACAAATCATCTTGTTCAAAAATCAAGAGGAAGGCTTTGATATCAGTCAGTGTAACAAACCTCTCTGTAGTACAGTGAGAGATTTTTGAAGCAGAGCAGGTGGAGCCTTATTTAAATACATTCATCAGTTAATTAATTAATTCATTCTTTTGTTCAGTCTTTCTGCTCACTTTCTGCTCACTGGGATAAAAGCTCCTGTGGAATACTATATTGTTTGCTGTGACTTATGAGGGACAGGACCATATACAACCAGATTAAAAACCAAGCAAACAGACAAAAAAAACTTCCTATACCCTGAAGAATGTCCTTTAAGTGGTTTTTTAAAAATTTGCAATAAGTGTGTATTTGTTTTACAATTTTCAGCCCCGAAATTAAATTTCAGAGTACTTTAAATAGGCTGAAGAAAACTGAAATGTTGCTAAAATAATAAAGATAATCTCTTAGTTATTTCCATTTACTTTTATATTTAAAAAGCATGGAGTCCTGAGTATTAGCAGAAGTCAGTATATTTAATATGAATTTACTAATACCAGAGTAAGGCAGTACTAAATCCAGTGGGTCTTTTTTCTCATTAGAAAAATGCACCAAGTTTGAGTTGATATTTTGTTAACTTGCTACTTTTGCAACTCCAAGTCTTACTTCAATAAAAATACATGGGAAAGGCTGCCATAAATATCCAGATTAAAGGAACTAAGTGTGTGGATTCTAGTGATTTTGGAAAAGCCGCAAAAATTTGCAGTATACAAAGGACTCTATAGACTTCAGATGGGTGGAAATCCTTAAAATATTGAAAACCAGGGAGGTTATCAGATCTGTACATGCTCCCTACACCTTCAGGGAGTTCTGAATAGTTCACATACACTAATGGTGCAAGACTAGGCCTCTGCAGTTTAGGAAAAAGGTAGTGATATCTGCAAAACCTTGAACTGCAACATGCTGATTATCCATTTTGGGTACCTGCCAGATGTGGAGAAGAGGCTTGCTTGGTAACAAAGCTGATGAGAAGACAACTCAAAACATACATACTTACGAACATAATTTTAAATTGAATTTTATTTTCAGAAGTGGTGAGAATAACGACTTCCCACTGCATCTGTTATCATCAGTCATACAGAGCTATAAAATTAAAAATACATATAATTTTTTGCTTCTTTCCTTTTACCTTTTGTAGTTCTGATTTTTGTTGCCTAGTCTTATCTATCTGTCTGTCTGTCTATCTATCTATCTATCTATCTATCGAAGATATTTACACAGTATTCCCCTTAGTGAAGGTTTTGCACATCTCAGTGTATCCATATTTTTGGGGTCTGCTTTTCTTGCCATATTACAGGCAGTACTTGGTAGCAAGACTAGATTATGTGTGTCATCCCACTCCGGAAATATATTCTTTGTGTTTGGAAGAACCTTAGAGCCCTTACCTCCCTGAGTATACAAATTACCTGAAAAAAATGGTGTAGCATAGGAGCAGAGCCAGCTGTTTGTTTTGCTGTGTACAAACTGGTTGAGAAGAAGCTGTAGCTCCCAAGATCCTGTTCCATCCTATGCTCCAGTCAGAAGTGCTTCTGACAGCCAGGCAGAGGATATGGGGCACTAACTTCCACCAAGCAGTCTCTTGTGTCCCATGTATTTCCTCTCTAAATTAAATTTGCTGGCAGTATCTGAAGCCACTGAGTTCCATATGAAGGTAGCATTTCACCAGGGACCCAGCTAAGCACCTCCACAAGGAAGTCTCTTCCTGACAGAGATGATGGCTTCAGGCTAGACCTGGATGCATGAAACTGCTGCCACTGGACACCCAGCTTCGGTTTGGGTGCAAAAGAATAAGAGGCAAAATGATTACAGAAGTGGTATTAGAAAACTAGAGAAGATAACCTTGCGCTCCATCCATGGGTCCTTCCCTGAAAACAGTTTTGCTTAGCATTGGCATCTGGAAAGAAAATGTGAGGCCCCTTAGCTGAGCTTGGTGTCTATGGCTGGCATGGGCTCTTTTAAAATCTCATTATTAACATTTTGCTAATCGATTTCCTTCTTGAGAAATAAATATGAAAGGGTCTGCCCCCAATTAAAGCGTTTTTGTTTAAAAACTAAATGATCTCATTGGAGTAATTAAGCGTTTCCTCAAAGTGCTCACTGGTTCTTTATTGCGAGGAACAGCACTGGTGATTTGAATTTTAGGGGCCTGACCTCTGAGTCTATAGAAACCAGGAGAAATCAGTCGCTTCAGTAAGGTTTGGTTCTGTCCCTGACAGGCCTCATAACAAGCAAACAGACACCACAGTTTGCCAGTGTTTTGATAGTTAATAATTAACTGCTGCCATAAGCTGGTGAGAAAAGATGGTGTTGGTGGACCTTATCTTCTGTCCCTCTCTCTCTTTTAAGAGACAGAGATGGGACTTTTATGATCCTCAGCACTATTGTGTCTGAGCACTTCCAAGCCTGTTCCAAGCTGCCAGGAATTACAGGCTCCCAATGTTATATCCATAGGTTTTGTAGGTTTTCCATTCGAATGACACAAGCTGTGTCCCAGCCCGGGCTGAAGGGAGGCCCTAGAAAACCACCTTTGTCCTCCAGCACCGCAGCCCTGTGCCTGGCTTGAAGCACTCACCAGGCTCTACTGCCCCTGCAGCTGCACTGTTGCCTGGGGGCTTCTCTGCGTTGGGCTGGGGCTGTCACTCCCCTTCCGTGAGGCATGAACATCTCTGACGGTGGGTTCTGCAGGTATGGTGGGGCAATGACCATTAGACTACAATGCTACCGACACTATCCTTTCCTGTGTGCCTGCTTTCTGACCATCATTCTTCTCTTTTATACTTGTGTTTGATGTTATTTTCCTCCAGTGTATTTTATTTTCCATTTCTAGAATCATATTTACATTAACAGTGCGATTGTCACTGAAAATGGACTGCCTTCAGCCACAACTTTAAACAAGACGAGAACGGAGAATTATTCACCTTGTAAGGGTGGGAAAATGTGATTTAAATGATGCAAAAAACTTACATAGTAAAGCTTCCTGAATATTTGAAGTTTCAACAGCTCAGCAGAAAGAAGTATAGCAAGAGACCCCGAAGTGTTTTATAAAAACAGCCTTATGCCTTAGCCAGGCCAGATTTTACCACCGTTTCTGGTGTTCATTAGCATCTCATTGCACATGTCGTCCCATTGATCCCAATGGAACAAGTCCACACAATAGACTTCTATTCAAGGGTGGTGAAGGCAGTCCATACGCCCATCTCCAAACACTGAGACATGGCAAAGGTTTGTGAATAGACTGCAGATAATTTTTGTTGTGTCTTCTAGAATTTGTACTAGCCTATTATCAACCTGTAAATATTCACTGGAAACATGCATTGTTTAAAATTGAGATACAAAATGAGACAAGGATTTTTTTTCTTTCTCTTTAGTGAGTCTTCCATGCTTTTGAATGTGTAGTGGAAGAATTATTCAAAAATTTCTATGACTTTATTTGTTTTCACTATAGCTATGAAAACTAAATGGCATTACGTTTGTTTCTGAGACGGCAAAACATTTTAATCTTTATTTGTTAGAACACCAGTGCTTTTACACTGAGATTACTGTAAATATTTGAGAAGAATACTTAACAGCAGTGCATCTGGGGTTTCTGATGGGCAGGATTTCGGGGGAGCTTGAGGGGAGCTCTCCTGTACTCTGTATCCTTCTCCCACTCTGTTTACAGCTGATATTTAAATACCCTGTGTGACTTAAAGACTAACATGGTAATCATCGACTATCTAATAAAGCACTGAGGGCGAGGGTTCTTAAAAGTCATTGTGTGTGTTTTGGTATCAAGTGTAATAGATGGAGAAAGTTCACAGTAATAAGAATGCAAATAACTGCAAGTGACATGGAAGGGCAGAAATAGAAAGAAAACTCACTCATTTGAGAATGTTAATATTTTAGTGTGAATATGGGCCAGAACATAAAGGAAAAAGTGAAAATAAATACAGGCCTTTGAGCAGCATTATTATCCCTCAACACTGTGACAAGCCAGATGTGATTCCAAACGATGTGACAAGTTTTTTTTTGCCAGGACTGTCAGGTTTAGCCCGTTCGGCATGCCTGAAGTGTGCACCACTGTCTGAGCACTGCACAGGGGAAATGCGTATCACAGTCTCACCTCTGTGGCTGTATTTTGGGGCAATAATGCAAGTTTTACCAACCAGCTAAAATTAAACTATTTAGTGGATGCATATTCAATAATACTGACAGGTTTGTTCTGGGTTTTTTTTTCTGAAATTCCAGAGACGGCAAAATATTTCACTGTTGGCTATTACTATGGAATGTCTGATACCTGTACAAACATTCAAACTGATTTTCTAGAATCTTTTCTCTGTATAAAATACAGGTTTCAGATGCAGTCACTACAGGAAAAGAATAAAAAAGAATTACATGCAAACTGTTGATTAAGTGTTTTTTATTGTTTGTGGAAACTAATTTCCTACTTTTGGTAGCAAATGTCATATATCAGTGGATTAACAATTTGCACATCTCTAATTAATTAGTCTTTGACTTTTTACATTTTATTACTAAGGTTTTGTGACATATTTATTCCAGAAGTTTTGCAAATCAGTATTTAAATACAGAAAATAAAATGTCATCCTTAATTAACTGCACTGGAATGTCTGTCAGTTATTTCCTTTAAGTTTAAATTATCTCCAGAAGCAGTGCCTGGTATGGATCTCATCCTGTCGTTTTCTGCAGAATACTTTGAAGATATCAGTAAGTGCTCCAGTTTCATATTTAAAGAATGGGGAGAATTTTTTTCTGACCCCTTGTTGCCAACGAATTTAAAATTATATGAATGGAGAAGAAGTTTTCTCTATCCAGGCAGAGGAATATTATCTCCAGGTCTATCTGTCAGCAGAATTTGACTACAGCAGCCAGGACAGCCTTCTCTTTCCTTTCCAGTCACTGCCCTCGTATTGCCCTGCTACCAGAAAGCAAATTCGTGATAAACATAAGAACTAAAACAGTCTTTCAGCCTATTCACTTTGGCGATGTCAAAGTGTCAGATGACAAGATGCTATCAATCTGAATTATACCGTCAATCTAAATGAAATCCGTTGGTATATCTTGAGCAAAAGCAGTATGTAGTTAAGGAATCTCAGCTGTCCTCTCTAAAATAAAATGTGCACTGTTTAGAAACAAGCAAATTTCAGTTTTAGCCCCCAGTGCTGTGCAGCACAACCCCTTCATAGCAGCATTTCTCTCAGAGGGAGACAACGGAGAGCCATGATCCCTTTTAATGCAGTGATCTGGGCTTCTTATATTGTATCAACAACTACTTGTGGTGCTTACAGTTATAACTACTTTTATACTGAAAGCACGGTTGTCAAATGTCGAAATTAAATTAAAAACAAGCAGAGATAGTGAAAACTAGTAGCAATAAACCATAAAAATGAATGGCTTCTAATAAACCCAAAAGAAAAATACATAACACTGGTGTAAACAGCTTTCATATCACTAATTAGAATCTATGTTGCCGACAGGTCAGTAGAGTCAAGGGGAGAGCAAGATTTAATATTTTGTCATAGTGACACTATGCAAGACCAAAGTACATCCAATTTCCATACCAAACTCTAAGATAATTCAAAATCGGGCACTGCCTTAAAGTGCATCTATTAACTAAAATCCAGTATTTGAAAACGCACGATTACCATTCAGAGTAGCCCCTAAACTCAAAATCCTCCCCGTGAGCTGCCGCCGGCTAAGTAGTGGGTTGAGTTCCGCACGGTCCGGCTCGGTGCCGGCGCTGTGCGGGACGGGACGCTCCTGCACCTGGTACTCTGAGTCTCCCCGAGCGGTTTGTCTTTCTAGAAAAAAAGCACTTTTCCTTTTCTCACCAAATCTCTCGGCCTTTATGGAAATAGGAATTAAAAGGTGGGAAAGAGCACGTTAATTTGATGTAGCTACCACCTAGCCGTATTTTTCACCCTCTCCGACTCCTCGAATAGTAAAACATTTGGATTTCTGACTCCCGGGGGTTAATTTCGTTGCTGTGCCGTCAGGGGCAGTTTCGCTGCTGACTGAACCGTGACTTCTCCGCAGCCCTATCCCGAATGCCCCTAGCCAGGGGATGGCGGGCATTTGTCCGGTGCGGAACCACAGCGGCGAGCGCAGCCAGCGCGCCCCGAGGCGGCGCGGACCCCCGCCCGCCGAGCGCACCCACTGCCCGCCGCCGGGACAGGACGGGACAGGACGGGACAGGACGGCCCCGCCGCTCTCCGCCGGCTCAGCCGGAAAGTGTCCGGGCGAGTCTGCTCCCACGTGGCTGCGCCCACGAGTGACAATTCCCACGCACCGCTCTGCTGTGCCTTTCTTTTTTTCCTTCTTTCTTTCCTTCCCCCCNCCTTTTTTTCCCTTCCTTTATTCCTCTCAATGTCTCTCTTTCCTTTTTTCATCTTTTTCTTTCTTTCGAGCTGCAAAAGAAAGCAGCAAGGGAGGCTGGACACGTCAGGCAATGTTACGACCAGCAATCGTGCTGGAGAAGGGCTGGTTATTTCCGAAACGATTTTCCTGGCGAGGCTCCTTGTGCTCGGGATTTAATCTCGCTTATCTTTCCCAAATCCTTCCTTTGCCCTAAAGCGACCCCGAGCGGAGCCGAGTCCAGCCGCCCCGTCCCGTGAGGGGGATGTTGCGGCTGTGCAGGCGGGACTGGCCCGCACAGCGAGCCAGGGGCGTTGGGAAGCAGCGACATCGCCGGGGAAGGGGAGAGAAAATTGTTAGTAATATTCCTTCGAGTGACAAGTCCACCTATTCTTCCCGTCCCAGCGCCCGCCCCTCTCGCCCCGTGGTGCACCGGCGGCTCCGTAGTCCGGCATCGACCCCTGGCCCCATCCCGAGGAAACCCGAAGCCCGAAGGGGAGCGGAGCTCGCAGGGACAGCTCGCCCTGCCGGAGGTGAGGACAGGACCCCTCCTGTTGCTTCCCCGACGGCATCTTTTTGCCTTCCTGTTCTCTGTCCCTGTCGGATTTGAACTTCCCCAAACCAAGAAGCGCGTCTGCTCCGGAGCGGCGGGCGCCGGGACAAAGGATGGGAGATGTAGACCCTCGAGGAGCCTCCAAACCGGGGCCGGGGTTTTCCCCCGATCCTGCGCGGTTTCCAGCCGCTGTCGCCGTCACCGTATCAATTTGTGTTCATTTGCTTCACCCCAGCTCTACGGGAGAAAAGGACTCAGGGAGGAGCGGGCAGCCCACAGGAGCCACCAGGAAAGCGGCTCCGCAGGGTGCGGAGACCGGCGGCGCCCGGGTCTGTGGGGTCGGACGGCGCTGTGGACTCCAGACTCGGCCAAGTTTCCTACCTATATGTCTGGCAAACCTGTCATCTGAGGAAAAGTCTAGGGGAGGTTTACGGCTTTCGCTGCGGGAGCGGGATAACGCCGAGATCGCGTTCAGTTACTTTTGATATATTCTCCTAAATTTCTTTTCTT
>VYZQ01005196.1:61424-79820 GCA_013400655.1 Mystacornis crossleyi
GCCTGCCTGCCTGCCTCCCTGCCTGCCTGCCTGCCTGCCTTCCTTCCTGCCTTCCTTCCTTCCCCGGCCTCAGGCATGAGGGAGGGTCTCTCCAAACTGGAGAGTCCGGCACTGCCCGGGGAGGGGGCGCAAGGCAGGGAGGTGACCATGGGCTGCACCACTGAGGGCTGGTCCAGGAGGGGGCTCGTCGAGGAGGGGGCTCGTGAGGTGACCCCCCAGGGGCGGTCGGAGCTGGGCCCCGGGATCTGTGCAGGGCGTGGACCCGCCCCGCCGTCCCGGGGAGAGAGGCTGGGCTGGAGCCCCTGCCCGGCCCCGGCAGCCAAAACACTCACAACACAGTCCCTCCTCTCCCCCGCTGCTGGCAGCGGCAGCCCGCGGTGCTGCAGGCGGAGGGGAAGCGAGAAGAGGGCAAACACGAGCAGGGGAAACGCGGCAGAGCAGCGGGGAGCCGCGGGGAGCGGGCTGCGGAGCGCCGGTCCGGCCGCGGGGCTGCCGGCCCCTCCTCATCACACCCGGCTGTCCCCCACGCACCCCTCCATGTGGGGCTGACACGGCTGGGGCACGAAGCCACGGCTCCATCCGGGCCCGCATCCTCCCTCCTCTCGGACTCGGCATCCTTCCCGGCCCTGCATCCTTCCCTTCGGAGCGGGGCAAGCGGGGTAGTCTTGGACGGGGCTGCTTCTGCTGGGGCTGATCCCCACCTGCGGCTGCCAACAGCTTGCCGAGCCCGCGACGGACTGGGCTGTAAATGGCAGCCGAGAGGAGGACGAAGTCATCCCTTCCTCTAGGAGTCGGCAGTCGGGTAACCCGGACGCGCTGCCACCCCCGACAGTGCTGTCTCGCCCCAAAGCATCTCTGTCGCTCGGTCCCTTCGGTCCTGGGGACAGAGGATGTCTTGCCTCAGCAAAAGGGCTCTTTGGGGACATTTGATCCCCACTCAGCCACACACAGACATTCCGGGTTCTGGCCCGCATTCCCCTGGAGTGCCAGGCTGTTTTCCAGCCGCGGAGCAAAGGTGGGAGGACGGTGCCCAGGCTGCCTTGTGCTTTTCCCCTTCCCTTCCCTTCCCNAGCACGGTTTGCTATGGCATAGCACAGCCAGCTTCTGGATTACATGAGGAGAGCTTGGTGCTCTCAGGAAATTCCTTTTGTTTCCACCACGAAAACGAGTAATGTCTGTGCGCACATATATAAAATACATATATGTGTACATATGCATATAAAAATAAAAATAAAATAAAAATAATTTAAAAAATATTAGAGGTGGATGGACACCGTTCATTTTCACTTGTGCATCCCCTTGCTGACTGCTGGGTTCCAGCACAGCTGTGCTGTGGAGAAGGCAGATACTGCTCCTTGTCTCAGGGGAAAGCAATGACCCTTCCCTTCCCAGTGCTACCTAGTTCCCATGTGGGAGGACCCCGCTGCCTCTGCCTCCAGGAGTCTGCCACAAATTTGAAGCGAAAACCCCAGGCACTGATATTCAGCTCTCTAAGTTGTGGAGTTTCTTTTCTCCCCCACTGTCTCATCCCACCAGACCCCCCACCTGACAAGTCCAACCCAGACAGTCCCCTCACACCTCTTCTCCAGCTGCATGGGGCCAGGGAAGAGGTGGGGGTAGGCTTGTGTTTTGATTAATATGGAAATAAAATGCAGAAATAGCAGCAGTACTTAGCTTCATTGCTTCAGTTTAGAGATTTATTGGCGAGGAGATAAACATCAGGCTGGGGGCCTTGCTCAGTAATTCACTGTTCCCATCAGTTATTACCAAATGAGCAGATCATTTTTCTTTGAAGTCACAGAGGGGAAAAAAAGAGGAATTTTTTTTAATAGGTTGCTACCCCTTGCCCCTGGTCCAGACCTCGTCTGCCTGCCCAGCTGCCCTGATTGGTGCCCTACTCTCCAAGCAAAACTAGTAAGGAGTTTACTACTGATGCGTGTCTCGTAAAATGCACGTCTTGCTCTGCCTCCCTCCAACTTTCTTTTGTATTTTCCGAATTGCTCCTATCCAAATTTTTAAATTTTGTATTTTCTATTCTTTGAAGCCCCATTTTCCTTCCTGCAGAAGCAGGCAGGCGTGGGTTTGAGCTGGAAAGTGCTGTCACAAGATGACATCGTGCTGCTGCCAGGGAAAACAAAGGGCCAAGATTGAGAGCAGGAAATGGGCATTTTGGGGGCACAGAAACCCCTTCTCAGGTCTGAAACAGAAGCAGCCAACTAGTACCTAAGTACAAACTAAATACTAAAATGTAAGCAGACATTTTTCACTGTTCTGTGAAATCGAAGGATTTGAGTTTGTTGCTTTGCTTTCAGCGTATTAGAAATACCTTGAGACATCCACACTCTACTGCCAAAACTTGACCCAGAACCTGCTGAACACTCATATTTTACTGAACCAGCAGGACAGGTCAGGTGAGACATCCTAGGGCATCTCAGAGGCAGTAAATACCTATGTTTAAGCAGTTGAATTGAGCCTCACAATCATAGAATCATAGAAAAATTTAAGTTGTAAAAGACCTTTAAGACCATTTAGTCCAGTCATAAATCTAACGCTGCCAAGTTCACCACTAAACCACGTCCCTAAGTTCCATCTTAATGTATTTTGAATAGGGAAACAGAGTAAGAATAAAACAGTCTCCAAAAAAAGTCTGCATATTGGAATCTTTGAGTAAAAATCTACATTTTAACCAAAGAGAAAAAAACAAAACTGCCCCAACATCCACAGAAGGATCTTCCCCCAGATGCTTTACCACTTTTTAAACAAGAAACTTAATTGTTGTTTAACTGTTGTTAATTTCGTGTTCTCTGTTTTTTCATATAATCAGTTTGATTAAAACTGTAAAATGTTTTAGGGGCAAATGAATAAAACAAAAAGTAATTGCCAATCTTAAACCACATCAGGGAGATGATACAGTTTTTGGTGGAGCTGTATCCATATCTGTGCTCCCATCCAACAACTGCTCAGCATCCAAAAACTGGTGAGTTTGAGACACTGAAGATGCCAGAAGTGTGAATGAAAGTGCCTGTAGCCTGCTTATCCCAAAAAGTATTCTTTCTCATGCCCTTCATTTCTCTCTTCTGAAGTTGAAACAAAACCTTTTTGCTTGATGTTACATTGAAGTAGGCAACTAGATAAGCACACTGCAGCTGCAGAAGAGTAAAGTTTGGCTGACGGGCAAAACTTCTTAAAAATTAGTGTCATCAGTTGAGGCTGTATGACCAAAATCTATGCCTAGGTCTCCCAGGTCTCTGAACTGGTTTATCCTTGGTAAAAAAACTGTAGATCTATATTCTCGTTCAATATTTTTTGTTTGGTTTTTTCCCAGTGTGTTGCGGCTGTTGACATGTACATCTTGAAAATTACTTGACAGAGAAGCATGAGGGGCTACAAGAAAAACTACAAGAAATGCAGTAATTTAGTATTTAGGATGAAGATGATTTGTGGAGATCCACAATTTAAAACTAATGGATCCCTTGAAAAACAAGACATTTGTGCAGGGCCTGGTCGTGATGCCTTGTAAACTAATAAAAGCAGGTAAGACTCAGTTTTTAAGATAGAGAGAGTGGAGTCTCCACAAAACAGGGGAGGAAAGGAACTGTGGTCTCTGATTGCATTTATCACCCCAGAAAACCCTCTCCCATGTCAGCGATGTACATGAGGATGCAATAATGCCTTGGTTACACCACCAGAGGAAATATTTTACAAATTATTCATGAAAGGAAGTTGATGTTTGTGTTATAAAAAATAGATTCAGTCTTTCACAATACTTAATTAATTTTCTACATATTTTTGTGGGCTTTTTATTGGTGTGCGTGTGCTTTTTTACTATTTTATATATTTTACTTTTATTTCAATTATTTTCTACCCAGTGGCTCTATCATGCACCAGATGCTATTTTACTGTGTTTCAGCTGTAAATTGTTAGGTGGTTCTCTGAAAAACATGAGATTTAATTTGTTTTTTTAAAAAGCAGAGAAAGGTTTCACAACTAATAAAAACTTATTTTTACAAAATCTGGCCTTTGACCTGAGGGACTTGCAAGTCCTCATCCATGGGGTCAGAGGAAGAACAATAACATGACCACACAAAACATCCTCTTTCCAGACTTTTTGGTTTTGTTGATAAACAGAGATCTGTCAAATGCCGTGCAGGAAGTAGACAACTAAAAATGGAGCTTGTCCCTCGTGTTGCCCTACCTCATGCTTTGCAGAGGAATTGGCCATGGTGCATTCTGTGGCCCGTGCTGTTAGATCTTCACACAGCAAGTGAATTTTCAGGCACTACGAGAAAGGCCTCTTGAAACATTTAATGGGAGAGCTTCTATCCCCAGCTTCAGCACTTGGCTTTCCTCCTAAAACTGCAAGTGAAAGTGACAGAAATTAGTCACAGCTGTGGTGGCCATGGGTGGGATGATGGTTTGCTTGAGCACAGTGAGAACTGAGTCTGGACACCACTCCATGTCAGTGCTGATACTTATAGCGGGCTTCAAATGTATCAGACACAGACCTGCCAGGGCTAGAAACCATGGAAGTCTTGTGCGTACTTCCATGCAAAGGCCCAGACTTACCAGTGTCTGAACGGCTGTGAGTCTTATAAATTGGCAAAGGACCGAAACTAGAAGGGTCTGAAGGTTTCATTTCCGTGGGAGGCGGATGCAGTAGTTTCCAAACCTCTGTCACTGAAGCCCCGGCACATCCATGCTGTGTTTGCAGGGAATATAGGAGAGTGGTTACTGTGGGGCAGCTGTTCAGTGCCTATGGATGGGTCTAGCTGAGTCCCTGCTGCCCTGCAGGAGTGGTCTGAAGACTTCCTAAAAGCCTGGCATGTGCTGCCTGCCCTGCCTCCCCTTCCCTCAGCGTGTTTCTCTAAATGACTGCTGGGACCATGGTCCCTGAGGTGGCTGTAGCCCAGCCAACCTTCAGGTGTGGTCAGGTCCAGCAGGCTCCATGTGTTTTGGAGGGTGCTTCCTGAGCAGGCTCCAGCCCACTCCAGCCCTCGGGGCCATCTGCTCCTTGTGGCCTTGAGACCATACCTGTAAGCAGTGCATGTACTCCTTTTTCTTTCTCACTGAGTATCTTTGGGAGGTTTAGTTGTGCTCAGTTTTGAAGCAGGATGAGGTACGCTATGCAAAAGCACTTGAGCACAGTCTTTTCAAAGCTTCAGGATCTTCCTTTCCATGGTTTGTTTTTCCCTAGATGCTCCAGCACGGTCCATTTGCTCTTTCCAGAGGTGTAGATGTACATCCCCACTACTTCATGTTTCCATTACTTCTGCCAGGATATGAGCTTTTCCTTACTCAATTTAAGTGCAGCTGTGGATGCCTGCCTCTCTCACATCAGCACTCTCTTGTGTCTGTTGGGTACTCTAGGGTTTTCCATTTCTCAAGGTTCTATAAGATGTCCAAGAGCTCCATTCCAAGCTAGACTCATGGACTTCATATCTCCTAGTAAATTAACCAGGGCTACATAATGTTCTCAGGCAGTGTGGCTCAATTATTTATAGAGTCAAATTGTTACAACAGTTCCTGGCATGTTTTGGCTCCAGGCAGCTAGCATTCTCCTGAACGTTTCCCAGGCATGGTTTGGGGATAGCACAGGCCAAAGGCCAATCCCAGCAGGCGATTTGTGTTCAGCCACACTGCCTGGAAAGCAAGAATTTAATAATGTGGACACACGCCAGTCTGTGCCAGTTGGCTTCAGAGCTAGGTAATGGTCACAGGCATGTTTTGTATGGATGTAGTCAGTCTCAGAGTCTGTTTCCCTTACAGAAAGCGTTTGCCCTTGTTGTCATCTCTGTCTGTCTTTCTCTCCACATTACCAGAAGAATACATTTTCTTTGTGAAGCAAGATATTTATCAGAATTATTAACTGATCAAGGCCCCCAATATCTGATTTTTTTCCATTACTTTTTTGGCTTTCCCTGCTTAGCTTTTCCCAGTTGTGCATGATTGGTTTATTGAACTATGAAACTGTAAAGAATGTCTATTTCTACTTTTGTGCCACGTGCAAGAAATCCTTCTTCCCTTCTGGGTTTCACATCAATATGGGGCAAAAGATGCCCATGGCAGCGTGGGTGCACATTTCACAGTCACTTTTTCAGTTCATAAATATGACACATAGACATAAAATAGCCCTCAGTATCAGAATGCTTCATGTGTCTGGAGACAGTCCTTCCTTGCCTATCATCAAATCTCCGCCAAGAAAAATGAATCCACTCCGAAATTTGTAAGCAGCTGGGGAAAGCACAGGGATTTTGCTTTCTGCTATGTAGGGATCATATAGCTTGTGGGAAAGTGGTTCCAGACACAGGCTGAATGAGAAGCTTAGGGCTTTCCCCTGGGACTAGTCTCCCCTTCTTTCCACCTGCTTAGACCAAGCAAGCTGTACTTAGTGCCCAATCCCTCACTTGTTTCAGCATATTTCAATTTACCAATGCAAAGCTAGAATCCAAAGAGAAAACTTCCCTTTTTTCTTTTTTATTGTGTTTCCTAAAATGTTGCAGTGGGTTTTTTTCTTCCCAGTGGTGCATTTAATCAGTTTGGCAGCACTCTATCCATGCTTTTGAGTCACAGCAATTTTTTACAGTGTTTGTGTCCAGGGTTTCTGCCCCAAATCCTGCCTACTGAGAAAGCCAGCCCTAACTAAATACCCTGAATCAGATCAGCACTGATTGCTTCTTCACTTCTGCCCGTGTGTATTTTACCTGAGATCTCTGGGGTTAACTGTTTCCAGCAGTACAGCAGAAGGACAGCTCTCCTGTAAATGCAGTATCAGCATTTCAGTTCCTTCTCTCTTGGTCATATTGGGACAGGCTCCCATACCCGGCCTGCTCCCATGAAGACCCCAGAACGTCCCACATCTTGCGGGGCCCCAGAGTCAGCAGGTGACCCTTTCTTTGAGACTGTCAGGTTCAGTCGCTTGAACATCTCCTGCTCATCCCCTCTCCCGACCACCAGCTCCATCCATCTCTCTCCATGGGCAGCCCTCTTCCTCCAGCTGCAGCATCTTCTATTCCAGCCTTCGCTGCTGTGGCTGTCTCACCTTGCCATTGCATCTGCCTGACCATCTGTTGAATCGTGTGCAATATAAATAACAGCTAGTGAGAAATAATAGCTACAGATACCCTCCTGCAATAGTTCGGTGGTCTCACTGGACATCTGCCACTTCATAGCATTTCCATATTTTACTTTGCAAGTCACAATTATAAGATAATATTGAAAAGGGCTGTAATGTTAAAGTGGTTTGGAGTCCTCGGGCTACCTTATATATAATTTTCACATTTTCCCCAAAAGTGTTTGCTGTTACTCAATTCCCCTTGTTCACAACTTTGGTACTCTTCTCACTGGAGAGATCACAACAGAGACTTATTCTATGCTTCAACACAGCACTGAATTGTTACAGGTACGGGAAAATCAGCTTTTAAAACAAATCACATTTAGTAATTTACATCAGAAAAAATGCAGAGAAGTGAGACTAGGAGATTTCCCGACATTCCTCTTCACAGAGAAGAAAATTTTTTTAATCCAGATTATGGAGAAAGCAAAAACTTGCCTTAGTGTGTCTGGTCAGTAACAGGTCTTTACCTCACTGAGACCTTTAACCTGTCCATAGACAGCGACTTGGTCACTGGGGTGCTGAAAACACACTGTAGCTGATGCAGTGGCTGATGCTTCATCCAGTAAAGTCATGGACAGCTTTGCTTAGAGGCCCATAGCCGAGTGTCAGCCTTGCAACAGGAATTTGTCCTCCATCTCACATCTTTCTGGCTACATTTGAATGCCGAAAATGAATTGCTCTAAACATATCTCTGAAGCCAGTTGATGGCACAGACACATGCCAAAGTAATCTTTGAACAGTTGTGATGATCCTAATGGTGACCATAGCTGAGCGGTATTTGAAAAGCTTTGCTTTTTCACTCTCATTCTCGATTCATTTTAGGGATGTTCACAAAACTACTACATTTGAAAAAGCGCTTGTTTTATTCACCAGCTTCCTTGAACTAACAAGCTGATGACAGATTTTTGGTACTGATGGGATTGTTTGAGAAAAATATGCCTAGGAAGCAGGCTCACTTTTTAAGCAAAGTTATTTCGGTTTGTCGTGCTCATCTCTCAAGGAATGCAAGCTTCTCCAGCAAGGGGAGCTGCTGGGCGCAGCTCAGGGGAAGGAGGAGAATAAATCTCAGAGGTTTCCTGCTGTCTAAGGGGAACTTTCAGCTCTTTTTTTCCTGTTGAAGATGACCTTGCACTCACTGTCGGAAGGTGCTTATTTCCTGCAGGTCAAAGATGGGCAGGTGTTTCCTAGACACCATGTTTTATCCATGATCTGCCCCTGGCTGTGGAGCTGCCTGTGAGGATGCTGTCTGGCCCTCCTCTGCTCAGCTCCCTCCTGTGGAGACCCTGCAGCCCACCAGCACTGGGGACCACAGTGACAGCCTGTAAAGAGATGCTTGATATACTGTACAACCAAAGCTGCCTGGTCAGAGCTGCAAGTGAGCCTTCCAGGGGCTCTGCACCCTCTGTACATCTGTGCAGAAGTTGGGATACCTGTGCAGCAGCCTGCAGTCAGCAGGCTGGGGTTGTACGAGACACCTCTAATTGCAGTGCTGACATCAATTCCCTCCTTGGCCTCTGGCAGGGCTTTGCAGAAACGCACAGGTTTGGAAGTTACCACTGATTGGTTGCTCAGGTTATGTGCTCAACTGGAACTTGGAAAGGCACAGAAATTCTTGGTCTGCACCAAAATCCCAGCAGCAGCAGCTCCACAATTAGGTGGTATTGATCTGAAGCAGGGAGGGGAAACCACCCCTGAAGATGCTTATTCTCCCTTCCTTCCACACCCTCCCTAACACACACAGTGCAAATACAGTGAGTTTCCCTTCCCCCTTTTCCCTAAACTTTTAGGCCAGCTCCATGCATTTCAAAACGGCCATGAACATGTCTTTTTTGCTATTTTTTTCATTAAAAACAAAACCAAGTAGGTTGGGTTAAAACTGGTTAAATCCCTCAGGACCTCAGTAGTGTTTTAAAACATATGTGAAGGGGAGGAACCATTTTTGGCACGTCCTGAAGAATATAGCTGACATATGGACCATTCAAAGGAAATTTTTTTCAGGCCATTGGCCATGCATGAAAGGCCGGGCTTATACAGTGGGGACCCAAGATATGATGGGGATCTTCTCCCAGAAACCGGGCTTTCTGTGTAGCGAGAGCAGATCCTGTAGATGCTAACCATGGTACAGGCTCTCGGAGCTGGTAGCAGTTCCAGGAGCCAGCTGAGGGGCAGGGATGGGCTGGAGCAGCACAGTTGCACTGAAGCAGGCTTTGGCTTGGAGGGGGAGTGTGTCCCTCCCGCAAGCCTACCCCAGCAAAGCCTGCCCCATGTAATCCCACTTTAACTCCTCTCCATCACGAGATTTCTCCTAGCTGTGTTCACTGGTGCTTGCTGCTTCAAACACCGCTTTACTGTGACTGGGTGCCATTGTAGTGCCACAGGTAGATTTAGCACCTCAATCATTTTTCCACTAAATACTTCCAAGGCCGCAGACAAACACCTTGTAAATCTTTTTACTTCCTCAGGAAAAATACCCAAAGCCCTAAACCACAAAACAAAACCAAACAAAACCAACAACAAACCACAAGGAAGTTCAGGGAAATAAACCCTTAAATCGAATTTCTTGCTTTAAAAGTGCTTTACATATATCACCACCAACCAGCATGTAAATTTTAGTCAGCTACTGGACTAGTCTTTTAAAGAAGTTGAAAAATGGCCCTGCGTCCTCAAAGGACACACCTGTTATCTGAAACAGTTTTTAACCAGCTTGTTAAGCAGCTTTGACAGATCAAAGACCCCGGACAATGGGCACAAACTTTAACAATAGTTTAGCCTTGAGCAAAAGCTTCTGTCAAAGCAAGGCTTGTGCCAGTAGTATTATGGCCTGCAATTGAAAATAAATTTTACTTGAATAAGTACCTCAGCCCGATCAGAGGCACTGCCGCCAGGGAGACAAAAGCAGTTGGGGATAAGTTATTGACTCCACTGACAGCATGAATGAAGTTCATTATGCCAGCCCACTCTTGGTAAATGTGTCAGGTTTTAAACTGAATTAGGTGGCAGGTGCATGGACCATTTTCCTGCCCCCCTTGAGACAGTAGAGGGCCAGTCATCACCTGATTCTACAGACAAATGTTTAGATTTGGTTTTCATATCGCACGGGCACAAGTGACAGCATATTTAAATCATAAATAAGGTTTCCTGAAAGCCCCGGTCTATCCCACTTTCTCTCTCTGTCCCCTGTAGCTGGCTGGCCGTGCTCCCATCCCCTTGCCTGCTGGACCCTGGAGGTGGGTTTGCCTCCCCTCCACTGCCCCTGCTACAGCCCCCCTTCTGGTCCCTGTTCCTATCTGCCTTGGGGACATGCAGGGTTTGGGCTTCCACAGGCCACCTCTGGGTCCAGTCCCGAGCCAGAGGGAAGTCCAAACACTTCTGCTGCTGCTTGGGTGACACTGCACACAGCATGTTTCCAACTTCAACAGGGTCTGGATCAAGCTCTCCCATAGCTGATTTTATGTGAGATATATATATATATGTATGTGGGCCTGCAGAGATTGAATCCAGACATCCTATGTTAACCTTCAGAAAGAATTTCTACAGTAAAACAGTATTTAATCCTTGTAAGCCTCTGATGACAAACATCACTATCATTGCATTTTCACAGAAATGCAGGCCAGGTCAGAAAGAAGTGGTGTGAAAAACATATGTGTATCTATATGTGTGTATATACATACAAAACCATACATAAAAATACAAAATCATCTGTATATGTACCAGTTTTTTTAAATTTTGTTAGAATTCAAAGTAATAAGGCGATAATCTGCTATAATAATTTGATATTCCTCTGCTTTAAGACTGATCTGCAGTTTTAAGATGTATCTTTTATTTATTTTTGCATCTGAATATTTTGCTTGGAAATATTCTGGTTTATAGTCTGCCAGGGCCTAGAAGGATAATGCAAGATCAGCTGAACTTCAGATACTTTGGATGCCAGCTCTCATTACTTAATCATGAGACATAGGACTATTAAGACTCTTAAAAATGAAAGCCTTGTTCTCTGACCATAGAGGGAAGAGCTGGCATATGCCTTTGGCTGCATGCCTTATTTACGTTAATGAGCAAGTAAGATTCCTTCCCCCTGTGAAGGAGCTGAGCATCCCTTCTCCTGACACCTTTGGGATCTGCTGCCTGAGTCAGTTACTAAGGGAAGTCTTTTGCTTTTTGACAGCATTTTGGACACATCTGGGTACTTTTTTTACACTTGAGACATTTAATCTTTCAAGAATATCTTTACAAGTCTGAAAATGTCTTGTTTTGTTGTGCTTTGTTTTTTCCTCCACATCCTGAAGGTAAAGCCTTTGCGTTTGTCTGCTTAACAGGCTGTGAACCAGACAACAGGCTCTGAAGTTTAATAAAATTCTTTTATCCCCATTTCCCAGGGATTTCAACGGGCTGAAGAAACACTACCTAGCCCTCCAACATTCATGTGAAGAAAAATGTTATTGCTGTTCCTCAAAACTGAGAGCCAAATCCTAAAAGAAGGGATGAGGCTTGCCCAATGTCACAAGCAAGTCGATGGCAGATCCACACTCCAGCGGGTGTTTTAGCTGTCAGTGCTTCACCCCCCAACACGACACTGCTAAAGATGCATTTGGCTCAGTTCATGGTTGTATTTAGTACACCTGTTAATACAGACATATCAAACCCTTTCTTTTTCTGGCTCCAATACAAATAGATCCAGGAAGTCTCACCCATGGACCCCCAAAAAGAGAAAATGTTTCTTTCCCCCACACACAAATCTGAAAATACAAAGTAGGCTTATTCTTTGGGGCTACCTAAAGACTGCTGTGTGTCAACACACAAAATCATTTCTCACAGTGGTATCACTTGCTGGATATGTTCCTTCCCTCCAACTACAGCAGATGGTGTTTCATAGTTGGTCACAAATGGCTGTCAGCGAGCGTTTGTCTGCCTGCCAGTAACCTGTAGTTTGGGGACTCCCTCGGAGAGTGTACCAGCACTGACTCTGCTGATAGCAGCATCTGAGAAAATGATCCGTCCTTTCTTGTCAGGCACAAAATTAGCTATCTCATTTTCAAACTGTTGACAAGGGGGATATGAAAGAAATAAGGGCCGTGCTGGCTCAGATGATGTTTCTTCAGCTCTGATTTCAGGCAGCAAGAGCTGGTTACAGAGCAGAAGCTGCCTTTACCACAGCAAATATTGACCTCTGTGGAAAGATGGGGATACAAGCACAGCCCTCTCCTGGTGTCAGGGTTTTGCATGGCATTTCCAGCTTTCCCAAGCTCAGTTTAGATTTCTCTTGGCCAGTGTTAGCAATGAGAAATAGATGACCCTTGGTGAAGTTGCCCTGTAGCAGGAAAAAGCTTTTGATGGGCTAGAGGTCCCAGTGAACCAGCCAGGTTTTCTGCTGTCTTCACACACATGAGGAGAAGACAGCCAGGCAGCCCGGCATCCTCTGGGACTGGACCCTTGTCCCAACAGCCAGAAATGGGAGGCATGGAAGAAAGAGAGACAACAGTGATGGAGACCAAATACATCCGCCTTTGGAAAACAGTTTTGGAAACTTTGCAGCGACTTGTAGTGGCAGTCATTACCTTACTGGTGCACGCCTGCGTTTCAAACACTTGCAGCTACAACTCCAAGTGTTTTATTTCAACAGAAGTCTTAAAGATGAGTCCACGGAGCAAAGCTGAAAGCTCTCCACAGCAGCTGTCTCAGGGTCCTCCTGCATGTAGAGCAATGTGTGTTTAAAATTCCAAGTGATATCTGGGCTGGTAAAGTGACTGGCCTCACCTGCCTTCGGCAGGGCTGGGGTCCCCTCCAGGTGCATCTAGCAGAGGGGATGCGTGTTACTCATGACCGTGCGGCACTGCTGCCAAGGGGATCTGGTGACAGGGTACATTCCAGCGCTCCAGTTTTCACACATGTCAAGAATTGCATGTATCAGTCCTAGACAGAAAAAAATCCTGCTTTGGTCTGTAGAAAGGCAGATTGTATCGGCAGCAGTTACTATAGATAGCCACCTTATAATCTTCCTGCTCTTGTCCTGACCTGCTAGAAGATTTTTAAAGGAAATCCATTTTCAGAATTTCCCTTTCACAAAGAGTTTCTAATATTGTAGAATTCTTTTTCATCCTAAATGTATCTATCCTCTGTGAGAAAAAGATAGATAAAACAAAAATTTAAGTCCTGCAAAAGAAAAATTATGACTACTTTGGAAAACATCAGAATGATACATCTGAACCTAAATATTCTAAAAATTCAGGATTGCTATGCTTCAGCTTCCATATTTTTGTCACTGAACTGATGTTAAAAATAAAAAGTACTAAATTATTCAATAGTTGAAAATGCAAATATTGATTTTCAATGAACATTTTGAGCTACTTTCTGGAATATTTATGAACAAAACTGAATTCGCACAGTAACCACACAACATCAATGACAACAACCAACCAGACCAAAAGGGACGCAAAAATTTTGCTTAATTGGAATAATACTTGAAATTAATTTGCAACTATTTCAACAAAAGAGATTTTTTTAAAGACGGTTGAAGGTGGAATCCACAAGGAAAGCTGAAAATCAAGCCTCCAACCATGGTTCTGTTGCTTAAAATCTATAACAATATAGCAATTTTTCATTTTCCCTGAGTTTCAGCACAAATTTTTTATTTTGATTTTTCATATATGAATAAGTCTGTTTCTGTTCTCCTTTGGCTACAAAGATTTTTCTGAGAAAAACAAAGAGACTAGTTAGACAAGGCAAAGTTACCTGCAGAATGTGGTGCAACTTTAGCTCAGGTGCCCCATGAGGAATATGGAAGTATCTGTTCCACAACAGATGAGAATGAGGACAAAAGGAGAATCATGACTAGACTAAGCTTGATCCTCAGCAGGGGCCTTGTGCCCTGGCTTGCATCCAGCAATGTGCTCAAGCATGAAGTCTGAGTAAGACAACACAATAATCTAAGGTTAAGCACATGTATAAATATCCTTACTACATTTCAGTTGGGAAAATTTCTAGAATCTGGCTCTGAGTGGTTCTAGGGCTCCTTATAAGGGTACATTTAAACCCAGCTCAGCTTACACTACTACCTGCTAGGTATTTAGTCCTGGCTTTGGTTTGCTTGGGTATGTTACTGTGTTTGTGCATGTATTGGATATACAACCGTGAAGTTCATATCCTTGACCCCTTACAGATAGATTATGAGTAACTTAATGACAAACATGCCCAATATCTTGAGTTTCTTTTTTTAGGGCCATAGTGAAGGGCCTTACACAACAAATTGAGTAGCCATTTCTCAGGCAGCTTTGCTTCAGGCAAAGATCCCAACAGAAAAGGCTGTTGAAAATCCCAGAGTCCAGCATCTTCCTAACAGAGGGCATTTCCTTTTGGGAAAGTCCATGGGGGCAGAATTTGCTTTGTGGATGTTTTCAGAACACACTATTAATGTTTTCTGCTTTCCCTTTGGGAAGTACAACAAGTGCCTGAAAGGCTGGAGAATGCATATGGCCAGGTAAGTTTACATGTTCCCAAACCACCACTTTCTGCTTCAGTGTGGAAGGCATTCATGCTTAGGGAAAAGTGCCCCCTGAATCAGGATCTTCACTCTTAAACCACGTTGTTGACTTTGACTAAGACCTCTGATGCTGAGAGATAACACAGTGGCCACTTCAGTGGTCAGCTTGTGATTGATCAGACAAACATTTCCAACATAGAGGTCCAATTTAGTCCAAAGAAAAATGGAGCCACTTCAGAGCAGTGTGGTCCATTTTGTGGCCCATCACTGAGGCCATCTTCAACATCCAGCTGCCATGGCCAATAAAGTTGGTTCCTCCAGCTGAACTGGAGATATGCACAGAGTTTTGGAAGTCACCAATTTGATTAAGAGAGATGGCCTGCACCAGGAAGGTGACATGACTGTTGAGGCAGTCTGCAATGCTCTCGTGCACTATGGAGAGCTCTGCTGCCACACACAGTGAATCATGTGCTAGTCCAGGACTCTGAAGGCAGGGATGGATTTGTGGGCTTACACGCATCAGGAAGTCCAGTAGTACAGCATCTGAGCATCTGGCTCATTTTGGGCACCTGGGCATTTGAGCATCTGCCTCAAGTTGGCAGTGGTGGATGTACAGGATGAACAAGCGTAAGGCCATTTCATGGATTTGGTTGGGACAAGAAGATGAGGAAACAAGTTAATTGGGGAACACTGTAGTGCATTTGTAAGTTTTCCTACTGCTCCATTAGCAAAATATTTAAAACATATCTTAGCTTGCTAATATCTACATTTCTGTAACATGATCTTTTCTTTCTGCATTTCTCTCACTTCTTTTACTGAGTTTGTTGTCTTTAGTCAAGCTGGAAAAAGTTTTCTTTTACATGCAAATCCATTAGCTTTTTGATAAAGTTGTCAAGGAAAAATGCTGGTACTCTGCCATATGGAAGCATTTATTCACTACCAAGTATGTAAATTAGATTACATCCTTGATGGCAGCTGTGTTAATTAGCATATCTTGGGCTCCTGCTTGCTACAACTGGACCCAAAGTTTGTCTTTTTCCTTGTTTTTTTTTCCCTCTTTTTCCCAAGCTCTCTTGAGGCCTTCACAAACCCTGTTAACCTGACCAGATCTGCCTCAGACCCCTGCACGAATCCCTCTGAGGATTAGAAATTCTTTGCAGCGTTTGCCTTCTGCCAGAGTTTCTCTAGCTGAAGGTCTCGGTGGGGCTGAGAGATTAAGGGGAACCCCTCTGGGGACTGAGGAGATCTGCTTCGCAACATGGCTCTAAATGTTGACTGGACTTATTAGGAGGCACAGAAGCTCTGCAAGGACTCTCAAGTTAATTAGGGGAACTTGCCAAGGCCTGTCAGACACTTGGTCATCACTGGATCCTTCAGACTTTTGGCAAAGCTTCGGAGACGGCGACGTGCCAGTGAAAGGCTCTGGCTGTGCTAAGTAACCACGACTGCATTCCCCCAGAGTTACCACTGTTTCTTGGAAATAGCAAAAGCAACCGAGCAACGCATGAATTTCCCAGCAAACCAGGTCTGCTACTTCCTGCCCTCCCTAAAGTTTGGCCCCAAGCATATCAAAAATCGAGTGGTCAAAATACCACATTTTCCCGTTTTGCCTCAGACTTGATGGAATAATTTGTATTAGTGCTTGCACCTTGAACCTGACACACTTGAGGAGCTTTGTGAAGCAATAACAGTATTTGAATTTTCCATATATTGAAAGTCATTGGAGTGAAAATTTGTACTCTAGAACATAGAATAGTGATAACTTACCTCTTCAAAATCCACTAGTCTCAATATAATGCATTTGCCAGCCAGAGCCTATAGGTATTTCCAGGATAGCGGATGAGTGTCATGTTTCCACCAAAAAATGTAAGATTTTTTCTCCACAAGACAAAATAAACTTAGAAGAGCCCAAAGGATGTGGCTGACAGAAGCACCAGACCTCCTAAAGAACGGCACTTTGCAGAGGAGACATGGACCAGAAACACCAACTGCTTGTCATTTTTAGTCATGACACCAGTTACAAAAATGAGGGTGCTGATGTTATTATTGCAGCTATATTCTAACCAGCTCACACATGTTCAGCCAAGGCTGGCATTGTATACAGCAAACAAAAGCTGAGGTTGTTAAGCCTAAGGAACATGTCCCATTACGTGCAGATGTGTTACCCTCTGTTTTCATCAGTTCAGTGACAGGATGCTAGCTAATTTTGCTCTGATGTTTAAATTTTACATCTCTTCTTTCGCTGCAACCTGATGCGTATGTCCAGATTCATAATGTAATAGAACAGATAACCTGTCCACAGACTTATTGCACCTTGCCCTGCTTTGATCTGTACAGCTGAGAGCGGCAGTAGAATAGGAATTTGAAGGAAGTGTAGGAAACCATCAGCCTCATTCTGCAGGTATTTTTATGGGAAAGACTCTTGCAGGAAAATCATCCTCAGCAAACACAGAGCTCAACAACAGAGTTTCAGAGCGCTGAGAAAGAAAAGTAGCACCCTCCTTGCAGTGCCCACTCAGACAGTACAACTTGGATTAGGACATAAGTGATGTAAGTGCTTTTCAGAACCTCTGTTTTGCAGTAATTTTTCAAATAGAGACATTATTATTATCCAAGTATTTGACTGGCATAAACCAAGTTCTTACCCTTTCAGTTAATTTTAAAGCAAACATAGGTTTCAGGGAATTGCTTAAACACAGAACTCAACCCCACAGTAAAGCCCAGTATTGATACTCATCTTCATTAGGCCAAGGTGTCACTTGATGTGACAATGACTTAGGAGACTCTATGCAGGAGATGCACTCTCATTGATGCACTGATTCTCCCGCAGCCTTGTATTTCTGTGGCATTGATGCCAAAGATTTGTGAACCATGATTCAGGCTCCTCAGTACTTCTCTATAGTTGCCACTACTATTGAATAATGATGGTGAAAATGATTCTTACACTACTGTTAATTCTCTAGAAAACTGAAAGCCTTGCATCAGATGTATGCAAGGATGTATGCACAGGGCAGGCCATAGTTAAGGGAATGAAACACCCATTTTCTTCGATCCATTTCCATTCATCCATTTTCATCTAAAACTTCTTACTTTTCAAACTCAATTTTCGACCACTGTAAGAACATGTATCTTCTTTCTTTCTGTGAAAATACCTTTGGTGCTTCCTCCTTAGTGCCCAGGTTCCTTGAACACACCAGTCCAGTCACTCTTTCCTAACTGGTTATAATTCTTGAGCTGACTGGTACAACTGGGAGTGACCCTTTCATACACAATGCCACTTTTAATTAAAGCTCTGTCCGTCCAGAGTGACTCATTAGATTGGTACAAAATTTTTGGCAATGCCAATGAACATAAGTATTGATACTGACATCACAGAACAGAAATTAATGAGTATGGGGAAACCCTAATAGAATTCTAGAAGAAAGAGTTACTTCCTCAATTTATTGTTGTAGATGCTGGGGACTAATTGATTTAAATATTAATTAAAATATTAACTATGACTCCTTCACCATGTAATTTCTTCAGCTTCCTGCCTTTGGGCCTGTTCATGCACTCAGCTAAATATTTGCTCATTATCATTGTAGTTCAGGACAGTATTTTTGCCCACATTTAAATTCAAATGTATACTGAAATAGTCTTCCAAATATGGATGCTTTCTCAATTTGGTATTTAATTTACATTTCATGCCAGTTTTTCTCTTCAGTTATTCCTCAAAACTTGTTTTGTTTCTTTGAAGATCTGTAGAAATAGGAATAACAAAGCCAAAGTATTTTATGAGCCCTTTTTCTTTCCAAACTAAAAAAAA
>VYZQ01005196.1:79901-112785 GCA_013400655.1 Mystacornis crossleyi
TGAGTTGTATCTGTTCACTGAAGTTTAATGCAGGGAAGAGTAGTCAAGTAATTCACAAGGTTTGATCCTGGTGTTAAATTTTTGCATCAACCATAAAACTGTTTGTTCTCTTGAAAATAACAATTTGAGCAGTAAAGGGAAAGATTTTTTGCAAAGCATTTTGAGGAGTTTTTCAGCTATAAACCACTCTCCCGGAGTCAGCAGGGGATTAGTAAAATAAACTTCTTTGAATTACACTAACAAAACTCAGTGAAACATAGTGCTACACAGCTTTTCCAATCTACACTATTCTACAGATTTTCATATTGCAATCTAGCATTTAAAATTATTTTCTAATGCCAGTGTCAATACATGGAGCCTTGGGTATTCCAGGCAGCATAACAGCAGCAATGTTTGTCTACCTGTTCTCTGTCTGACAGTGTTTACCTCAGGGCAGAAGCCAGATCAGAGTTTGCAGGTCTTTTCCATATACTGCCATGAGAAAACCTGACCCAAAGAAGGGTGACACTGATTGTTGAGTAAATCACCTCGGTTTTTTTTGCTCTTGTCAGGTGTGCAGTATTAGTAGCACAAAGAAAGGAATTTGGGGATAGTTGACCTATTGGAATCCAAGTTGCATCCCACTCTTCCTTTAAAACATAGAAATGGAAAATTGCAATTCTGAAAAATATTAGGAGTCAAACTCTTCCACACTGAAACACACCAAAAACATGTGGAGGGTGGGGCAGGGTTTGTATGTTGACTAATTACAAAAACTGATCTTTTTTCAGGTAAAACTTCTCACTGCAAAATTATGAAAGCTTAATTTTTATCTGAAGTGTGACCAGTGGCAAGAGTTAGATTAGCATCTTCTAAGAAAATTTTTAACAGAAGCCAGCCTAATAAGGTCTCAAATTTAGAATGTTTAAAAATTTTGCTGGAAATAATTTCTATGGCATACATGCAAGCGTATATATATGTGTAGTTAGGCACATGCATGAGAATGCACTCAGTTTCCAGGCAGATGGGCATCAAATTTTGTGGTGAAATAACCCACCCCAGAGAGGCAATACTTATTCATTCCTAGCCATTGTCTGGTCTCCGCCCAGGTCTGTTTGCTTCTCCCCAGCTACTTGCAGTCTTGTCTTGAGCAAAACCACAAAAGTGGCTTTGAGAGCATCTTTTTGGTCCGTGTTTTTTCAGAAGAACGTTTCTGCCTCTTAAAATGGGTTGTGTTCTTCAAAGGTGCAGTTAGTTGGACACTTGCAGGCTTGTAAAGGAATCATCTTTGAAAATATGTGGTTCTTTTCCTCTTAAACAATGTTTGACTGGGCAGGTCCTCTTGGTTACAGTCCATCCCCCATTATTATGGATTATTTCACGATGTGATAGGGACACTGGTGTTGCCTCCTGTCAAAATCACAGACCTGCTGAAGACTTGAGCAGGTAGCGCCGCAGGCATCCGTGGGGAGTGGGAAGGGGTGTGCTGGTGCAGGACACATACCACACCTCGCTGGAGTCAGCTGGCTGCAGCTGAAAAGCTTCTGAGATCAAAAAAGTAATTTCAAAGGTTCTCAGGACACAAAGCAAGCACAACACTGGCTTTTTCTGTTTTCCCTTAAAGGTAGAAACCCTCATCTCCAGGGAGACAAAGTTGGTTTCATGGGTTGGGAAGAATCTTCCCCAGCAAAGATTTTGGTGAGCAGCGTGTGTGTGGGTAGAGCATGCCGTGGGAGACTACCGCGGCCTGATATGAGAGATGATATCAGAGATTAGTTAACCGTATGGGCTGAGTCCCTGGGGAGGTGTGTGAAATGAATCAGATTAAACAAAATTGATAATGTGAATACTTAATCAAACAGACAAAGGTAGTCTGCACAGCTAATTAGGGGCAAATAGAGCGTCCCTCTTGTACCTCATTTAACTGACAAATTGTGCAGACAGTTTTAATGGGAGTCTGTTTAGCAAAGAGAAGGCTGTACAGTTGACAGCTTGGCAAAATGTGGTTTCTGTAACACCACATGATGCTTATGGAAATTAGCCTGGTGCAGCTGAGCTCAGAGTAGGTAAGAGCTGCCCAAACTCTAGTAAAATGGTAAAATGGACCTCTTGTAGGCCTCTGACTTTTTAAAGGGACCTGGACACTTTTCTGTAAGCTGGCAAGGAATATTTCTGAAAAAGCAAAAGGATCATTAACAGTATCAGAAAGGACCACTTCTGTAACCAAGAAGGTGGACAAAAAATTCAAACTACATCACCTTAGCATATTGCAATTTTATGGTTGGTCCTCTGTAAGAACAGTTATTTTCTCAGCTTCTTAGGACTTATGTAAATATGAATTACTGTTAATATTTTATATACAAAAATGACTGTGCAAAGAGATCCACTGAGTCCTGCAGAATGGGCCAACTCCAAGCAGACAAACCCGAGGCCACAGCCCATCTTCAGGGACAGGGGGGTCTGTGCTACGCTTTGGAGTGACTTTCCTAACAAGTACAGGTCTCCAGTTTCTTATGCTCTGAGCAACACAAATGCAAAGGTTTTATACATTTTCTGCTAAGTCCTTCCACTGCATCCTTCTTCTATCCTTCTCCAAACCAACCATATCTCTTCATTGTCTCTCCCTCTGTGTCCCCGAGGTTCACATACTTAGCCCTTTTCCAAAGTAAGATGAAAATGTTTGGGTATGTAAAATCCGATGAGAGACTTTATAAACATGAATTAGAGACCAAACCCTTCAGCAAAGTGAGAAAATTGGCCAACACTTGTTAGTTCTCTAAGGCCTTCCTCATATCTTTCATGAGCAGCTGTTGTTGCACTGACATAAGAAAGGTGTCCTGCTTGTAAAGGGAGCAGAGCTAAGTATGTTTTACATTTACGAAACTATATTCAGGCTTCTTCTATAGTTTTGCATCTGCAGATCTGCATTCTAACCTACATAGAATTTCACAACAAATGTGAGACACAAGAGGTTTAACAAGGGATTTTGAGCACATCCTTTTGTGTCAGTTCTGCTCAAGGTTGCTCTGTCTCACACTGAGTGTCATCAGGAGCAAGGGGAGGAGACCTGCTATCCCTGCAAGACCAGCTCATAGAGGTTTTGCTGGGAAGCATTACCTGGAACATGGCACCCTCTGTGGTTAAGCCTCTCTTTTAGTTTCACCGATCTCTGAACATCACAAGAATTTGGTGTACGTGTGTGATGCACAGAACTGTGGACATCCATGTACATATGTGTGCACATACATGCTGTGTTCACTCAGACAAGATACACATTTTGACCACAAAATCGAGATACTGTAATGCTTGGAGAGCGAGGAATCTGAGGCTGTACTATGAACAGTAACACTCCTCTCAATGTTGGCCACTTAACTCTTCTGTACCTGGTTTCTACACCTACAAAACAGGGCTATCCTTGCTTCCTCAGAGCACTATTAGAACGAAATGCCATGTGTGCCATGACCATTGATGGCAGAGCACAGGATCTGACATAGGTCAAATCTTACTTAATGAGAACTGACTAGCATAGCCCAAATCATATGCTGGAAGTGTCCAGGAAGATAGTGCAAATCTTAGGGAATTAGTGGCCTCTGCTTTTGTGACTCATTTGGGAAGCACATTAGTTTACTTCCCTTCCAGCTGAGTGATGCTTATCACCTCAGCACTGCAAGGACTTCAGCAGCAGAAGAAAAATGGAGTGCTGCCATCTACACAAAAGCATGGAGTGTTGTCTTGTTCGACATCTGACTTATGCTTAAACATCACCCACTGTTGAAAGGCATGAGTTTATGATGGAACATAAAGATGGTAAACGCATGCCCTGAACTGAACATTTCAGGAGTGAAGTGTATTATATGTGTAATGAGGCTGCAAACATAAGGCACTGCTTGGAGCTAAAAATGCTTTTGCTAAATTCAATTCTGGATCTCTCCTTGTGGAGCTCTGTCCCTGCAAGAAAATTCCTTCATACAGAAATTATAGAAAAACTAAATAAAAAGTGGGAAAGAATAGGAATTATTTAATCAAACAAACACTACACGCCAGTTAACAAAACTTAAAATTTGGTCCTTGTATGGTTGTGAGTTATTTAGGCCTGTTTGTGTTAGATTTTTTCTTTCATATCTTCTCAAGGAATCTTCATAACATGTAAAGCCATCTGATTCATTTATTGAATAGTTTCACGTATTTGGGCAGAAGTCTGTGTAAACCAACAATTCCCATTCTGGTCCCTAGTGACTTACTCATTTTAGTCTACCTCTACTAATGTGAAACGTGTGTAATGTAAATTTCCTACAGTACAATACAAGTGTTTTAGTGTGGCAGGTAGCATTTGGAAAACAAAAGAAAGAAGGAAAGAAGGAAGGGATAAATGACGGAATGAACAAGCAAAGGAACAAAAGAGAAAGGAATACAAAAATTACTGGGAAGCTTCTGTCTGAAGGCCCCAGTTCCCACTCCTACCACCCCAGTTCCCACTCTCCCACCTCTGAGAAGCAGACTTTCTGTCAGGTGGGCACAATCCAGCTATCACAATGGCTGAAAAAGCCTTTGGGAAGCAAGAGGAGTTCTTTTTTTAACCTCTTCTCTAACTTGTTAAAGCCCGTGTAAATCCCACCAGCTCCCTCATGAAACGCTTGCCTGAGTGAAAGTTTTTCCAGCACGTTTTTTGAATCTCACATAATTGAAATAGGAGGGGATTTGAGCCTGATTCAATAGAGCAGTTTGAGTTAATTGATAAACCTTCCCTTTTTATTATCAGTGCTATCCTCCTGTCGAAAAGGCAGGGAAATTTCCTTATGGGATTTGAGCAAATATTGGAAATTGCAGTGGCAAATTAGCAGGGGCCACAAACCAGAAGTGACAGCTCAAGGAGCCTGGCGGAGGGAGTGGAGCAATCCCTTACCAGTAGCAATTGGCCAGACTTATCATATGGACTAATCACAACAGAGCTGGTGAAATAATGGGCACCAGATGTTAGCGCTTTGTAGACGTCGGCTCTCCGGGGACCAGCTCCGCCAAGCGAGCTCCCCAGGAGCAGGAACATGGCTCTCTCGTCTATTAATAGGACAGGGGGCTGCTGGTCAGTGCCTATTCCACAAATCTAACTGTAGATGCTACAGCCCCTTTCCTCAACTTAAGGAGTATTTGCATTCATGAGGAGCATTTCCATGACTTGTATGCCTTAGATTCACGGCACTTCATTTTGTTCAGACGTGAATGAGTGAGTGAGAACTAGTCATGCAATGGATCAAATCACTGGTGGTTGTCTCCACAGAGATCTTTAATAGGGATGCTGCTCTGCAAAGTACTGACTATATCCCTGCAGAATTTTACAGCTGTAAACGTTTTAGTGGCAGAGTGGGTAGGAGGGAATGGGGTGGGAAGGTTTTCCCCCAGGAGCTTTGCAGAGAAACTCTTAAACTGCTCTCCAGAGTCCCGGAGCTGCAGAGAAGGAACAAAGCAGACTCTTCTATCGCTCTTACGTGCCGTGCTCCCAGACCAGGTCTGGCCATGATGCAGCCTTATAGGATTATCTTACACCTCTCTAGTTGTTTATAATAAGCTTGCTTGAAGAGACAAGGATTTGCAGCTAAGCCTCTGCTAAGAATGCTGCCACCAGTGCTGCTGCCAGCTGCAGCACTCTGTGCTGTGCCATGGCTCGGAGGGACGATGTGGCTGTGGGTTAGGTTTCGTGCAGGAATCAAACCTGGCTAGGTATTCAGTCTGGTGGGTGGGCAAAGAGGGTCAGGGACCTTGCCTGAAGTAAGTCAGAAGTGGAGTAGAAGACGGTCACAGAATTAAACTGCTAATTATAATAAGACAAATATACCTGTGAGCCATGCTTGCTGCGGTTTGTTCTAAGGGAGTCATAGCTGCAGAGCGGGCCCCATCACTACCTGTGTTGGCCACAGAGCATAGGGCTCCTCCTGCCCTGTCTTCAGCACTGCCAAACCAGGTCTGCTCTTTCTCCTTCTGCATGCTGACTGATGTGGTTTCAGTTTCAGACAGATGGGAGATGTCTCTCCTATCTGATCTGGTCATCTCCCAGCACTGGACTTGGACTTTTTCATGGGGAAAGACCCTGCAGAGGGTCTATAACATGAATGGCCTCTGAAGATACTGAGGAAATATCAATCTTCTTTTCCGCTAAAGCATCTTATAGATCTTGACCAAAAGCAGAGGTGTAGGCAGGCTCTGCTCATTCATAGCTGGCAAGGACCTGGAATCTCATGGAAATCAGATGTTACTAGATTTGTTATTGCAGTCATTAGAACCAGATGACTTTGGATACACAACTCACTGCTCTCCAAGAATGTGTCTACTTTTTATTGTCACCTTCAACAGCAAACTACATTGACTTTTCTTCCCTGAATGAAGATTTCAGTGGTGTTTATTTATAAAAATATGAGATTTTTTTTCTGTGAACTTTTCCGGCAGTTTTTGTTTGTGTGAGAGAGCTTAGAAAACATGACAGAACTGACAGCTCCCATTTAAATGCCAAATGTCTCTTCCTAACTTCAATCTGCATCTAAAACAAAAAAACTATGCAAGACACTGACATTCCTTGCAGACATTTTTCTATTCCTGTGGTCCCCCAAGTGTTGTAGTTTTTTTTCTTTTGACTCTTGAGACCCAACAATCAATCACCGAATACTTCCTCCTGTATCTGGATTAGCAATCACTTGTGTTCTCCGGCATGTGCCAGGAACATCTTCCCCTCCCCTCTACAGGATGCATTTCAACTTGAAACAGCAGCTTAGCCTTTGCAATTGCAATCATCAGCCTGATGATGTCTGGTGAAGAATGGCAGGAATGCCCTGACCAGAGAGGTGAGAAGGGAAAACGTCAGAGGGTTTCTGTCAACTTCTGACAGTGGCAGAAACATCCTCTTTTTCTGATGAGCTGCCTTTCAAGTCTTGGCAGAGCCATTACCAATTCTATGGCTGCATTTCCCTGCATTTGGGGCCATCTGTCTTTACTCCTTCCATTCTGAAGTCAGAAAAGAAAATTATTTTCACATTAGCAACTCATTAAATGGTTCCAAACTTGTAGCACAATCACTGCTGGAGCCAAACCCATTGTTTTTACACTTCCAAATACGTACTCGGAGGCATTGTTCAGAGATCAGGGGCTGGCTTGCAGGACCTTCTGTCATGCACATAAGCAAGTGGGTGGGGTGGGGCCCTGTCACCCTCATCCATCATACTCCATCAATGTCACTACCACCTGCAGAGGCATTACCCCCAGTCACTCACTCACTTGGTCGTTTATTTCTGTCCATCATCATGAACAGAAGGAGAGGATATCAGTAGTCAGTATCAGAACTGGTAAAATTCTTGAGGTTTGTTTAAGACAGCAGAGATACTGAAGACCATCTGATGACTTAGGCAAGTTGCACTTTGAGCCAAGTTTCTCAGCATAAAGAAGCCCTTGGGAGATCAGGTACAGGGTTGATACTCACCATGCAAATGCCCAAGGGTGATTAATCAATGCAAAAAGCAGTGCCTTTGGTTGGAGAAAGACAGAAATGATGTATTTCAGGAGAGTCTTATCGTCGAAGGGAAACACACTGGTCTCTTTTGAAGACCTGGATCAAACTCACCCTTAGGTCTCCTACAAAACTCCTCAGTTTCCCCTCCCAGCAGCGAATCACTCGTAACACCACTGGTTGAAAGTTCCCTATCAGCAAGTGCAGGGAAAGCGGGATCCCCAGCAAACTCCACATGCCCCACCACTGCTGGAGAGAGCACTGCTGGCCTCAGTGGCCCTGCACTGCCCAAGGCACACTGAAGAGCCATTTTTGTGGGACAGGGGAACCATATGTGTGGGGCAGCCCACGAGAAAGCAAATACATTTCTGTGCTGCTTGGCTAAGCCAGTGCTAACATCTGAACAACTTCTAAAACTTCAGTCTCTGAACTGGCTGCTGAAATCCTCTTTGGGAACAGCCACGAGCTCTCTCAGCCTGCCCAGCAGCTTGAAGCAGATGGTGGATATGGTACCCTCTCTCCAGAGTTTTCCAAAGTGGTTGTGTTCCTGTGGCTTTCCTGAGAGCTGACGCAGGCTTTGGGAGGTGCAGCTGCATTTTAGGGGCTGAGCAAAACATTTTCTGCATTGCATATGAAAAGCCTTCTGGGAATCTGAGGGTATTAATCAATTTTACATGTACCATTCCTTGCCTTTAAAAATCAGGGCTCCCTGCACATTGTTAAAGCCTCCCGGAGCCCTTTCTGTCCCTGGAGTCGATCGCTGTGAAATGAGGACATGTCACAGCATAGCTTATTAGGGAAACCAGGGTGTTTCCGTTTGTTTGGATTTGTACAGAAAAGGGTTTTTCACAGGGGCCGTGCTTTGACAGTCTCGTCCTCCCCCAGGCTGGTTCACATTTAGCAAGGGGCGGCTGACAAAGCTCCTGGGCCACGGAGATCCACAAGGTGCTTGCAGCTGGCACAGATACCTCATTAGAAATTCATTTTTTCCTGTCATAATAACAAAGTGCAGAGCAGCGGTGGCAACATAGTTTCGTATGGGAAAGCACACAAAAGGGGACAGCTGAAAGAAGCTGTGCTTTTCTCCTGTATTTCCAGCCCGACAGAAGCATCTTCAAAGGGAGCAGCCTTGCCCGTCCGCCGCACCCTCTTAGCCTGAATTGCTTGAATGGCATTTTATACACCTACTGCACCCTGGGGCCAGCCAGCCGCCAGGAAACCCATTCACCCGGCCCCGCTCCTTCTCCCGGCGTTTTGTTGTTTCCTACCCCACGGAAGCAGTGGGCGAATTAAAAATCGCAGTCCCGGTTTGTGAGCCTCAGCTCCCTCGCAAGCATTTCTGAAACCCTGCTCCCAGGCAAGCGGAGCCAGTTAATTTCTTAAAGGGGAGGGTAGAAAACCTCCAAAAGTAGAGAATGACTGCTGTCTAACTGCCCTGTTTATTTGTGTGGTGAAAGTGAAAAAGTAGATTTGGGAGGGCAGAAGTGAGAGGAGAGCAGCATCGCTGCTGCAACTGTCATTGCTGGGATAGTGCAGAGATGAGGGCTATTGAGGAACCAGAACAGTCAGTCACTGTGGAGATGGAACAAGGCAATGAAGCACCCTTCTCATGCACAAGCAGCTTGACCCACCTCCCCAAAAGCTAATGAAAGAAAAGACTGGGTTTCTGAAGTCAGGGGATTTAATCTTCTTGAAAGTGTAGAGTGAAAGCCTAACAAAGATTGCAAAATCTCGGCTTTATTTTTCTCCCAATTATTTCTTTTCCATCTTTCCTTCCTTTTGTTTTTTTTTTTTCCCCCTTTGCAACACCACATGTATTAGACAAAAAGAGGAAGATGGAGGAGAGAGACAGAAAGCAAACAAGCAGTGTGGGAATAGGAAAGGACTGATAGCCCAGAACTGAAAGTCCTGAAACAATGTAGTTACAGCTCAGAAACTTCCCTCTCATACACAGACCAGAACGACATGCCACAATTCCCTTTTTCAGAAAATGGGTTGTTGCATTTCTTAAAATAAAAACACAACTAAAAAACAAAATTAAACAAGACAAAACAAAAGAACCTAACAACAACAACAACAACTAAACCCCAATAAATAAAGATTCCTGATACAAAAATTTAGTCTGAACTGTGTAACACACTAAACACCGGCACCTCACCGTTAGTCCAATCCTCCATAACACAGCACCAAGAAGCTTTGCCCGTAGTGCAGCAAATGAACCCACTTTGTTCCCTCAGCCTGGAAAGGAAGCTGCCAGGGAAGAGCACCAGGCAGACCACTGGTGCAAATGCAATACTTGCAGTTTTCTGCCAGAGAAATCTGAATCCCCACTTTGCTGTGTGTGGTAGCCCAGAGACACCAGCATCGGAAATCTGGGGTAGTGGGAGTGTGAGGGAGACTGCAGACTGTGAGACAAAGGGCACTAGGCAAATCTTTAACACATTCCAGGAGTACTGTCATCCATGAAAGGGTAATGTATAGATGCCTTTTCTATTCAAGAAACAAACTGTGGGGCATTTTTGCTATAGACATTGCCAATAAAGTTATGTTCAGGAAAAGGGGATTCACTGTAGCTTGGATAAATGTTCAAAAGTGCCCAAAAGTACTTCATCTAATTTTAGACACTCTGAGAACCATTACCTAGCCCTCCAGAGAGCTCTGGCTTTCTGTACTGCCTAAATGCATAGGGACCAGGATGCCTATCAACTTCAGGCTATTGTAAACTTAGTTAAACTCTTCCATTTCTCAGTGTCACATCTCAGAAGTAGTTTAGTCAAGGGTACTGAGCATTCTTCTGAAAAAAGTCTGTAATAGCACAACTAGTGATCAGCGAGCACAGGGGTATTTGGGATATTCTTAAAGTGAGCACCTCGGGAGGGCAGCGATGGGCGTACTGGGCTGAATGTGGTGATGAAACCTGAAAAGCAAAAGAAACACAAAGCAAAGGCCTCCACCACCTTGGCCTGCAACAGGAATTTTAGAAAGGATGTCTATCAGGCTGAGAAGGATGTGCACTTAAGGGGAGATGCTGATCGTCACTAACTTGAGTTGTGCAGATATTTGGGTTGAGCTCTCAGCTCATCGCCACAGCATCTTTTGTTCTTTGTCTGCCAGGGGATTTCCAGAGGGCCCTTTGTTCTGTCCAGTTGGCGAGAGTCAGGGGATGGGGGTGGCTTGGAATTGCTGTCGGGGGGAGTATCCATACTGCCATCCATTTGCAATAAGCAGATAGGCTAGATGAGAGGAACACGACTAATCTGGTAAAGTTAAAGTAGAAAAACTTATCTGAGACATTGAACATCTGGGCAATTTCTGTGAGTCCGCAGGCTGAAACTGAGCTCTAGGTTGTTTACGTGCAGCAGGCATAGGAGGATATGCTCATATGAGGGCTGCAGGTGACATCTACACCAAATGAAATGCACCATCACTGCATTTTCTGGCTCCAAGACTAAGTGGCACATGAGGCTCATGTCCTTATGACTAAACTCTCTTGGCCCCATGACCTAGCCCACAGCACCCTCCAGGGACAATCTGTGCTTCACGCCATGCTCTGAAGGGAGGCATTGCCTAGGTAAGCACTGCTTAACTCAAACACAGCTTTGCTGAGGCAGGCACTAACTACGATCCGGGGCTGGGGGGTGACCATGGGGGGTGCCTGAGCCACACTCTGACCATAGTTACCAGTTTAGTCATGGCCACCCAGCCTCTGACAGAAACAGCAACCTCTCAGAGGAGTAAAATAAAGAGTACCTGTGTAGAAGCATGAAAGGATAATGATAGATGAGAACAGTTCCCAAGAGAACAGTTCCTCCTTGTAAAGCAATGTATTGGATCTATAGATGAATCTGCTGCATCTGAAAGACTCCTTACAGACTGTCAGGCCAGTATGCCAAGAATTAGGAGATGTCCAATGATTCAGTAAAGCAAAAACAAAAGTGAGCTCAGAATTAATATTGGAAAACACAGATCTAGCATGGGGTTAGAAGGGGTTAGACTGGCCATACAGGTTTCTTGGTCAGTTTGCCAGAAGGACAGAGGAACTGGAACATAAACTGGGCGATAATCCAGGTGTGAGATTGTGTGGCTGATTCAGACCAGGGATTTAAGACTCTGCTGACTCCAGCCCCTGATAAGAGACTGCTTAGCAAAGGATTGGATGTTTGAGGGGATTGCCCACTTTTCCAAGGAAGAATCAGAAGTGGTGCCCTGCTAGATACATGAGAAATCTCAAAAAGCATATATTTCCACAAAGGAAATCCAGAGGTATTGGGTCGAGTCTAAGGTACCCAACGCTGATCAGCATGAAACAAAATAAAATCCTGCTAGTCTCTGGTAACCCTTGGGAAGCAAAGAGTCTCCTCTCGTTGCTGGTCTGCATTCCTTGCCCTGAGCAGTACTCCTGCAAGCTGTCTCACTGATGAGATAGATCCAGTGGTTCCAGATGGGCTCAGAGCACCTCTGTCTGCTCATACCTTCCAAGTACAGAAAGCTGAGACTTCACTTCATAGGTTGCACAGGCGAGCTGCACTGGTTAGCTGTCAAGTCCATTTGCCTGCTAAATAACATGGTAAATTCAACAATCTGCAGCACTCAGTAAAGGCTTAGGGATATCATGTCCCACACTCAGTGCTTGTCCCAGACTCGGTGCACCGACCCCTACGCTTGTTTCTCTTGTATCTGGGGTGCACTGAGTAGTGTAAGCCTTGTGGTGCCTGGTAACAGTGGGAGAGCAGCAGGCAGAGAGCATGGGGAGGGAACACTGTGCCGAGATGGTGATGTTGCAGGACTGCAGTTGCTAATGGATGTCCAGGGAGAGGCATTATAATCTTACTTGTTGGAGGTTTGACTGATTTATACTGCTCTCTATCCTAGGTGACTATTCTTGTGGTTAAATGCTTATACTCCTTTTTACTGCTCCTTGTCTGCACTGCATTGGACTTGCATGGGGAAAATGGAAAGAGAAGATGTACAGGATGTCATGGGCAGAGCTCAAGAGCATTATGTCTCATATGGCTAGAGAAGATGTCAAAATCTGGGGAAGTGCTTTTCCTGCCCTCACTCCAGAGGGATGAGTACTCAAGACACTTCCTTGGCATCTCTGACGACCTTTGTAAAGGTAAACTCTAGAGTAGCTTTAGAGACCTGAAGATGGAAGTTACTGGCCTACGTAGTGCACCCAAGGCCGGACATAAAGATTGTGAAACTCAGCCTCTATGTCTGTGAAGCCTGTCATGCTTTCAAACTGCTTTCCTTCTTCCCCGGCCACCACTTCCCAGCAGACTCCAGCACCACCATAAGGAGTGAAAGTGATGGTCCAGGAGGTGAGACCTGCAGTCCAGTCTGGGCACCCCTGGTCACCGGCAACCATGATGTGTTTATGCCCCCAGAAAAAAGAGCAAAGACCTTACATGAACCAGCTGTGGGATCATGCAGCCCTTTGACATAGTGGGCTGTCATTCAGTCCTGGGTAATTGCAAATGGGCGTCAGCCCTGAAGCAAACAAGGTTTGTATGTTTAGTCCCTAAGTGACTCCCGACCTATTTAGCTCATACTGATGTGAAACACAAAATTCCTCTTGTTAAAAACAGGGCAAGATCAGGCCCAGAGGAGGTGGGAATCTGCTGCCTGGATTGCACCATATTCCCCCTCAGCACTTTTCCAGATCTGTTTAAGCAATGCTTTGGAAGTAGTGCTCCCTGTCCCGGTGCTGTCAGTCTTGTGTACGTGTGTGAGTGTGTTTGTATTTTAGTACATAACTTTAATTAATTTTTTTTTGTTGCGGCCTGGAGAGTAACTCTTCTGAAAGTAGCAGACCCCGAAATTCATTAAATGTGTGAAATGACGGGAGAAAAAGTGTGAAATTGTAACAGTCTGTTTGGGCCTGATTAATAGAAATTTTGCCTGACAGTCCCTGGGCCCTTCTGGGGGTCAGTGGAACAGAGCAGCTGTAAAGACAGCAGGAGCAATTTAGAAGCTGCTTGATGGGGGCCACGCAGATTTCGGAGCAAGTGGGGAGAGTCCCATGCCCTTGTTCAGGCCAGTGGGAGATGATTGGCCACCACAGTGTCACGTTATCAAGCAGATTAGCCTGAGGTGTGCTCCCACCACCTCGCAAGGGTTATTTGGCTTAAAGGAAGGTTATTGTTGTGTCTACTATTTTCAGTCCTCCAGCAATGTCACCCATAAAGTTGATTCTGGTGCATTGCCACATCTTACCGGCTGCGCTTCTGCTGAAGAGCCAAGCGCTAGTGAGGAAAAAGCCCTGCAGTGGAAAGAGTTTGCCATTGCAGTGAGGCTGGGAGGAGGTTGCTTCGCTTTGTGTCCTCCTTGGTGGCTGAAGAGTCACCAGCCAGGGCCCTATCTGGGGCTGGATGCAGTGCTTACGCTGCTGCTGGGGTGAAGTTCTCAGTGGCAAAGGCAGCCAACACCAAAGACCAGGGAGGTCAGACGCCTGTGCTTGTGAGGAATACTTCCCTGGCTCCCACCAGGCACCCCAACCTGAACCGCGGACTTTTTTCTTCTCCTTTTTTTTTNACAAAAGAAAACATCAAAGTAAATGTCCCCACACTGACATAAGGCTAGAATAATGGTGACCTAGTAGCTAAAGACTGGGACGAATACTGAAAGTAATTCACTCCCCTCGATAACAATGGGGCATGTGTGACAATGATATATACCAGGAGGCGAGGAGAGCCACTTTTGTTGGGTAGCGATACCCCACAAACCCAATTGTAGGGAGATCAATACTGTCATAGGACAATCATCAAAGACCATCAGCTCATCATATTTTCATACCATAAGCAGCTCAAGGCGCCGGGGCTGCCTCTCCAGCAGAAAGCCCTGCGCGGAAATTTGAAGGGTGTGAAATCGACATGATTAATAATTATAGTTATTAGCACATGTACCAGCTGCTCATGTATGGTTTAGCCCGTGATTTATGGGGCCATAAATGCCCATATCTGCTTCTGACACAGAAAGGAGAAGGGCACGCAGTCATGGGCAGAAAGCATCGTCCCTGGTGCCAGGAGCTTTCCTCCCCCCCTGCTCCTGACAAAATTAAAACAACAACAAAAATGGGCCAAAAAGTCACCTCTGCTCCACAGCAATGGAAGGAGCCCTTTTGTTCGCATGTCTGCCTTAACGGCGGCTGAAACCTGTCTGCTCAATGTCCCCAAAGCCTTTGAAGTTTGGATCGCCGCTAACAAGGGCTAGAGATTTCCCTCCCCCACACAACTTCACACTGTTGCCAGGCTGCAAACAATCACCATACATATTACAGATGAAACCACGAGGACCAAAAACAGAAAGAAAAACTAATTGTCTAGTTGCCAGAAGTTAAAGCTTTTGTTTCCAAATGTAATTTGATTCCTCTTTCTTCCAGCTCCCCCCTAGCCTCACCATCCATTTACGACGTGTTTTATCATAGAAAACTATTTTATTTTGACACAATCTGAAAAAATGGTCTGAAATGGCCAGACAAACAATATCACCACCCTCAGCAGTAGGTATGATGTTGCTTTAACTCTTTGAAGATTATTCTTGTCTTCTGAAGGCTTGTAATTATGATTTTTCCCCCTGCCAGAACAAGAAAATCTGGTTAGTGCTGCGGAGCAAAACCACAACCTGCCATAGCCTGTGAATGTGCAAAATTGAAGCAAAGAGAGCTGCAGACCTATGTTTTCCATTACATTCATAGCCATAGTCAAGCCATGCCTTGTTCTCAAGCAGAAGCCAAGTTGGTGTCCTGTCCTAGGCATGCTATTTCCAGCCTGCATTGAAGTCCATAGTAAGGCTGCACCCCTCCTCTGGGTTAGGTCAGAGCAGAGTGAATGGCAAACAGAGTAAATGTGTCCCCACTGTCTCTTGTGAAATCTGGTGAGCCACGCTGTTCCATGAAGCCTGCTGATCTCACACTGACCTGGTGAGCTAGAAGCTTCAGTCAGATGAAGGATTTCCTGCACAATGAACATGAGTACAACTGAGAAAATAACACAGCACAGTAGTGCATCTCAGGGGCTAAAATGGTATCAAGGTATTGGAACAGCCTCTGGCAAACACTGGAGTTTGGATACAAGAAGGGAGAAAAAGGGGGCTATATCACAGTATTTTCTATCTCTTCCATTCTACAAAAAGATGATCAAAGAGTGTGTCAGAATAACAGCAAAGGCACTGGGATGTTAAAAGGGTTACTGAATTACTCTGCTTTTAAATGAACTCCATGTAGTTTACATAGTTCAAGGTAGAGGACAGATCAGTCTTAATAAAATAACTTAGTATAAATGATTTATTTATTGAATCTCATAGAATTCATTTTGATTTCTTTTCCTCTGGAAAACTGAATTTTGAGGCCTAAAAAATTAGTCTGTGTTCATGCAAAAGGTTTTGTTAAAACCTGGACATATTCTAGGAAAATAAAACACTTTTCACAAATGTTTAGTCAAAACCAATGGTTTCCCGTTCAAAAGCTGTTTTACTGAGTAAAATTGACCATTCTTTAAATGAAGATAGTTGAAAAGTTCATGGCATGCTCACCTGTTATAGCTCTTTCCTTCAGAACTGAAATACACACTTCAAAGATCTTGCGAGTTTTTATCTGTATGTCTTTATTGGCCCTTTATTTGCATGCTTGTGAAGGCCTGATTTTAAAGTGACAGCTACCGGTGGTAATTTGGATGCCTGTTTCTCCATGTGTTGCTAAATCTGTATCCTAGACAAGAAGATTTTTGTCTCTTAAATTTTAAGTGGCCCTCTATGACATCGGATAATGACTAAGCTGTACCAAACAAGAGCTGTGCCCAACCCAGACAGAGTCATTCGGCCAAGCAGAAGAATAACTGGGTGAAATATGAGAGCCTGGGAGCAGGGGTCAAACCAAACTATCAAATGCTTCTATTCCATCTTCCATTGCGTGAACCTGGGAGCCTCCCACGGTGAGACCACAGATGTGTGGTGAGTCAGGTAGAGGTGCTCCATGTGGGTTCAGAATGCAGGACTGCAGAGCTCGCCAGTAAAGCCAGCCCAGGGATGGCTGGTGTGCACCACCGGCAATGCCTGTTTCCAGCACAGCCACACACAGCGAGACCACTCTATTTCGGTGTCACTGGGGAGAAACATGTTTTCTCTGAGGACTCAAAACACCCACAGCCAGTTCTGATCTGGTGTGAATTGCTGACTGTTTTTCTTTTTTCTCATACCATCCTCCTGAAATAACACTGAAAACCTCCTTTCCCACAAAGCTATCTTGTGTGTATATGTCCATGGGCATGCGGGAAACAGAAAGCTGTGGAGACATCAGGCAGATTCTGAGCTGTTTCATATAAAGCATCTCACCGGCTTTTGGCAAAGATAACAGTGCCGGGGATTCTTTATACTGTCACCTTGGACATCCAAGGTAAATGGGGGCTGCAGATTCTTCCTTGTCTCATATTATATGCATGTGTGGCAAGAAACAATCAGACTTTTGTCTCTAGATATGTGTATACCTACCTGTAAACATGGTTATGTATCTATGTGTAGTTTTAGCTAAATTTTAAGTATCAGAAAATTCTTAAATATTGGGTTATACTGGAATATTCCATCCATCAGCCAGTCTTTCTATATGGAGGTGATGAAAGCCATCAGCAAATACGAGTTTGATGATTTTTTAATGAACGAGTTTATGAGTAGAAGTATGTAAATATATGTGTGACCATTTGTGTGCATCTGTGTCTGCACTGTATGTGTGTACACGTAACACATATAATCTCTCCACTTGAAAGATAAGAGAAGAAGTAAATGTAGTGACCAAGGAATATGCAAATTAAGTAAGGTAAGCTAACTGACATATTCATACAGAAACTACTAATTCTGAACTCTTGGTGGTTTTATTATTTGATATGATAATTCCAAAGGCAATTATTCAGAAATACTTAAATGTTGGTTGTATTCAATCACTTAATTAAAATTAAAAGCCTTTTTTTCTGTTATATTCAGACACATACAGCCTGTTTAGATTAAACTCTCAAACAGTATATCAATACGTATTATTTCACTGAAACAACACTGGTTTTCATAGCTGAGACTGTAATAGACTGAAAAATGTTTGTTCTTATGCAAAAGAAGCGATTTTATGACACACTAATAATATCAATTTTAGGACCAAGGGATGAAAAGTGGGAAGGGGACCTCATTGCAGAAAGGAAGAACAAGATCTCTCTCACTATTTTAACAAACAATTTAAGAAATAATGCCAAGGTCTCACAACAGGGTCTATGCATGGCAGATAGTAAACAGAGAGAACCACCAATGTAGCAGGATAACAAAGAATGGCCTGTGACATAACTTTGGCTTCTGGTTATTTCCCCTGATTTCGTAACTGTGCTTTATCAGACAAACTGGAGGATATTTTCTGGAGTTATGGTTTTATGTAGTACTTGGGGAAAAAAATGAGGAAGTATGTGACTACCTCAGCAAAAGCTAAGGAAGAACAAAGGAAGGGGGAATCAGGTGACAGAGAGGTCCAAGAAAGCCCATGAGGTAGCTGTCTAGTAGAAACTGTAGATGTTTATATGTAAGTACACACGTGCACAAGCATGTGTGTGTCTGTGCATGTGTATGCATATTTGGGCATATGCTGATCTGTGTGTTTGTATGCAAAAGAGAGTCAATAATTTCTTAGGTTACCTTTAATATGAGCAAATGAAATGAGTCATCTCTGCATGACTTCAGCATTTCTCTCTTCTCGGCTGCTTTACCTGGAGAATTTCTGGTGCTCCATCTAGATGTCTGTGCTGTGAAAGCTGTCCCATCACACCCCTCAATTCTGCCCTTTCCAAGCATAGAAGTTCTCAATATTTTCCATGCTTTTTTCTCCTGGACTCATCAGGAAATGAAGCATGTGGGTCAGACAGGATTCCGAATTTGTAGAGGAAGGGGCATTTAGTAAGAGCTTTTAATGAAGATTTTCATTGTCAGAGATAAAGTCAGTAAAAGTTCAAAACTATTCAGTGGCCAGTGGGACCCTGGTTGACTCTTAAAAATGGATATTCCAGAAAATTTACTGGATTTAAAGAAAGTGGGGACAGCCATTATTTCCAGGAAAAGAGCTAGAGAATCACAGGTGCTGGCCCAAGACTGGATATGGTTTGGGGTAACTGTAGGCAGAAAAAGTCAAAACATCACTGTTGGAAAACAGAACTCTACAAGGAGCATTTATAGCAATTCAACACCAATCATAACTATTTAACTAGTTCAATAATATGTTACCCAGCTAGTCTGCAATTTTCCTAAAGAACAGTTATGCAGAATTGGGCAGCTGCTCAGATCACTCAATTCAAAACAAACCATTTGCATAATAAATATTTGCAGAGGAGCAAGTGGGTGGGGTTTAGGCAAGTGCACAGATGAACATAAAAATCAAATATGGCTGGAAAGAAACTAGGCTTAATTACAGGAGGAAAACAAAAAAAACCCCCAACAGCCAAAATGCGCACACGCATGCACACGTATTTCGTCAACTACTTAAAAGAACTAGTGCAAATATCTCTAATTAGTTCATTTGCCTCTTTCCAGGGACATGGACTTCTTTCTGTTCCTCACTGACTGAAAAAAAGAAGCTTGTGTGTTTGTTCCAGAGCTATGCACTGTTTCACTGGCAAGCAAATAGTTTGAGACTATACATGTGTGGGTATGCAAGGATCTGAGGGTGAATGGCAAAATGCCAGGGTCTACAGTACTGTTTCCAGATAATGTCCGTTCCACAATGGCACTCGGGCTAAAAAATAGCTACAGCTTTTCTAATATCAGAACTTCACCCAAACATTGCACTGAGTCCCAGCATGTAGGATGGGAAATTCAGTAGCAGCTTCTACCTTTCACAGTCACCTTCCAGGTGTAACTTGCCCATCACTATTTATTGTGTTATGTACTCCAAATGAAATATCAGTTTCTGCCCTGTTTCCACAGTTAGTGGCGGAGTGGAAATAGATAAAAATGAGCTAAAAGTGGTTTGACCAGACTCACTTGTTGATTGTGAATGGCTCAGAAAAGCCAGTGAAAGGGAAAGAATTGAGAAGACAACGTTAAAATGAGCAGCAAGAGATCAGATCTAGAAAAAAACAAACCACCAAATAAAAAGCCCCAACAAACCAACCCCCTGAAAAAACCCAAGCCATCTTTCCTGGATCTCAAGACAAAGAAATGAAGTTGGGATGCAAGAGAGAAAAGGAGGATGAGCAGCATGGCAGTACAGACAAGAAAAACCATTGTAGTGAGACCCTTGGCATGTTCCCAGCATGAGGAAACTTGATGAACATTTAATCCAAACACATTCTTCATGGGTCTTCTGCCTCTCTTAGCAGCGCAGAAGCTCATCTGTGGTGAGGAAAGTAGAAGGGCAAGGTCTCCCTGTGTGACCTCTGCCTGGCAATATGTAACAGTGACATATTAAATATGATTAATATTTTCTTCAGAACTGAGTTTACAAAAATACATGCTCAGCTGTGGTCAGCAAACAAGACCATAATGTGGTGTCTATCACAGCACAAACAGTGTATTAATGGAGCCATTAATCACCATCAAAACTATATTAGGAGTGAAGATAGCCAAAGAGAGCTTAACTGACAGCAAGTGGCCATAAACCTGTCCAAAAACTAATTTGATTACCATCATACCAGCATCTGTGCCACTTATGAGGGTTCATTTTTTTGATGAAATTATGTAGACAAGTCGTTCATGCGTATAATAGACATCTAAATCATGGTAAACATGTTGTTGGCATGAGAAGTAGTTAAAGAAAGTGGGACATTGCTTTGCAGGTGAAATTTCAGGCAAAATGCACTGCTGGTGTCACAACAGTTGGTTAGAAAACCGTTGTCAAACTCATCTTGCCAAGCCGTGAGTGAGGAATGTTTTTGATCCACATTCAACAGAATAAACCCTGCTGAAAGTCAGGGGATGTCGGGAGCCTCTAGCTATTTACAAGAAGGACGGCTTTTGCCAATATAAACTCTTGCTCTTTATCGGCTATAAATATTCCCTACAAACAATCTGTTTTATTCATAGACAGTTGGACCCATTATGTTTTGGTCTTGACAGACGGGACAGTAGGATGCTGCATTTAAATGACACAGACTGTATAGGAATGTATTTCCAGATGATAACTGAGCCTGGAGCTTCCACATAAATCAGGGGAGGGAAATTATTCAGTAAGAAATATGTTCAGATTTCAGCCTCATAAATACAGAGAGAAACCAAATTTTCAGGGCTTCTTCACTTTTATGTGAGCATTTTAATGATCATTTTAGGCAGCTACCAAGAAATTCACATTCGCTATTAGCAATGTTATGCACAAGAGAAGTCTCTCAGGAAAGTAAAAGATAAGGTTGACCCATCTACACGTAACTAAGAAGCTGAAATCTGAAATGATCTCTGTTTTGGAGGTCAGGGATAATTGGATTTTCTGGCAGAACAAAACTGTCCAATTGACAACATTAATGTAGACTAAAAAGCACTGTTTTCCCACTTGATTTATCATGCTGCCTAGGGTAGGTAGGGGTGAATGAGTAGCTGCATGCAGAACCACCACTGAAAGGAAGGGACAAGAGCTTGTAGTTCAGATAAGGAAAGTATTTGAAAGCCAGGTAGCCCCGTGAAGCTGTGTCTGCTTTAACTTGCCATCTTTAAATAGACTTAGCACATCGGACAATCTCAGGCCCCTTCAGTTGTATCCCAGGTATGTGCTGTACGTATGCTGAATGCATAATATAATTGAATACGGAACAGAAAGGGGATCAGTCCCCAGAGAGGGAGATTGTTTCTTCAAACTAGATGTTGATGGCAGAGTGAGTGACATTTATCTCCAGTCCTTTTATGAATCACTAAGATGCAAACAGAGTACACCTTGCCTTTGCTGTGAGCTGTGCCTCAAGCCATGGGAAGCTGCCTGCCATTCACAAGCCAGTGCCTTGTAGGCAGCTCCATCTTACCTGAGTTCGCAGATGGGCCATTCCCCAGGTGGGTCTGGCAAAACACTTCTCATTAATCATTGCTTAAAGCCCTCTCAGTGGGAAGACCTCAGGTTAGACATCATTTGGAAACAAATTGGGTGAAAAATAGCTCTGACAATAAGGAGCCCACACAGAATTCCCCTGTGAGAGCTTCAGTGGTGTGAAAACAGACTCTTCCAGGACACTAAATGATCTGTCAGTTAGCAAATGACATTATAATCCAGTTTTATGCCACAAACAAATCAAAGCCTTTGCTGCATTTCCTCACTTTTCTCCCCTCTACTTTCCCCTCTTTACCTCCTTTAAAGTGACAGAATATTTAAGAGAGATAGCCAAGCTGTAAATGCTTCCAGAGACAAACATAAGTCTTTCAGGGTTGCCTTGTTGTCTCTCTTCTTCTTGTGCTATCATTAACAGCAGAACCCCCTGACAACCTACCAGGCACATCACAAGTGAGCACCAGGCTGCCCAAGCTCCCCAACACCACTGGTGCTGGCCAAAGAGTGCAGTTGTGGCCAGCCCTACCCAGCAGGGTTTGTCTTCTGTTCCAGCTTAAGTGCATGTACTGAGGTTCTGTTAGATTTAATTTTAAAATGAAGCCTTAAAATGAGGCATAGAATCAAGTGCTTTTGTGAATGAAAGCTATAGTAACTATTTGAAAGCGAAATACTTGTGAAGCCTGGTTTTATCTTGTTAATTTTTAGTATTTACTTTCAAGCACTGACACTTAATGTCTCTGAGGACCCAGGATTACCACTGGCATGAAGTGTTGACCAGCTTTAGGTAACTTAAAAACTATGTTCCTTCTCTGCCTCCATCATTGCTTCTTCTCCCAAGTACACCCCAGTGTTAAACTGACTCAGGGCTTAGACAACAGAAAAAAGAAGATGGTGAATTTGCACCATAATTTACCCAAACTGAGTAGAGGCGCTAAGTATAATGTGGGGCAAGTCTGACATTCTTCAGTGGAATACATGGAGCATAGCCCAGCTACCATACACAGGCACGGACACAGGCAAAGCCCACTGCAACAAGGGGCTTAAGCAAACAGCAATTATTAAAACTCAAGTTTAGCTTCTTGAGGATGTTCATATTGATTTATCTACACGAACCTCTGGCTACACATTATGGTCTAATTTTTAATGGGTTCCAGCTCTGATACCCAATGTGCTCACATGATGTAAGAGTTTTTTGAAGTCTCTCAGTTGTCAGTCCTAACACAACCAGCTTTGGAGTTTGAATAACAGAAATTGGCATCAGTCAGAATCAGGTAGTCCACTATCAACTGGGAGTCATCGCCATGTGGCAGGGATACCAAATGTGCAACAACCTTTTGGGGTTTTGCCTTCCCACTGAAATGTCTCTAAGGTATTTAAGACTCCTTGCTCTCGTGCTTTTACCCAGGGACCTCTTTGGCAGTCTTTTGTCTGTTGTCAATCAGTGCCTATTGCCTAACAGTCCTATAGGGTCGTCTTTCTTATCCAGGGATTCAGCACAGTCCTCAAAGATTTATTGGCTCCAAATTTTGAGTTACTTTTCTTTCAGTAGGGTTCATCCAGACATAGTTGAGAGACTCAGTGTGGTCCATACTGGAGCTCCTCTCTGAGCCCTGTCTGTCACTACTCTTTGCCCAGAGCACTCCAGAGTGTTCCCCAGCATGAATGTTTGCTAAGAAGTGAGAACAATGTCAATTATTTTGCAAACACACAGCCCATCTGTATGATTCCTTCTTGCTCTAGGCACTACCTTGCACCACAAACAATCCTGCTGAAATCCAGCTTAAAATTGACAGTGTTTCCACGGCATATTGCTGTCAGATTTCCAACTGTGGCCTCAAGGTGCTGAGAAAGGGATACTGATCCAGCGCTCATCCCAACTCAATATGTTTGCACCTCGCTGCTGGCCTCTGGAAATTATGGGGATGCAGCCAGGCTCACTCATTACACAGAATTAGTGAGCATGTGAGTGTGTTCTCATGACAGCCCTGCATAGCAGTCAGCAAGTAAGAAGATTTATTGCTTTATTTGACACTCTGTTATTCACTAACTGAGCATGACACATCTGGGACTAGGAACCGCCAGTTTGACATCAATGAGCCTTTTTTGCATTGATTGAGTTTATCCAGTTCATGCTCAGAATACAGCCTGGGTAAGGACAAGCTCCCAAAACAGGCTGGAATGGGAGCTGCTGGTTATATTTTTTCCAGGAGAATGAATATGATGGGTAAATGACCTCATATGTTGCAGAGCAAGGAGAGGTGATGTCAGCCACTTCAGCACCATCCTTCTTGTCACAAGGCACCATAATGATGAGAAACCATTTCTTTAATGCTGATAGACTGGTGGGGAAGTACAGATCAAAATGCCATAAATAATAACTGCAACGTATGGGTCTGAGTGAAATTAAATTATTTTGCCCAGCCCATAGATGACACCATGCAGGACATGAGTTGCACCATTCAGGACATGATTTTCCACGTGTACTTTGCAGAGCTGGGAACAACAATCTCCCATAATTGCTTTTTTTCTTCTTTAACTCATGGGAAAAGTCAGCCTGCATGCATGAGCCACCTTGCTCTGAACTAGACATAAAATACGGAAAACCAGGAAAATCTTACTAATCTTACACAAAGCTTCTACTGAGCTCTGAATACGCTTTGGTTTTGTAGCAGTTTGGGCTATTGCTGGACTAAGGAAGGAGGTGACCCTTTATGTGACAGCACAACATTGATAATGACTCCTCCTTGTTTGTGCATTAAATCAGAACCCTTCCTAAACACTCATGTTTCCTAAATGGAACATTTTAATTTTTTTTCTTACTTATAATTAATCCCAAGCCTGTAATTAAACTGCCCCCTATGCTGAGGAGTTCCAAGACCTTTTTGTTGCTGCTGTTGTGCAGATTTAGAAAGGGAATTTGCTCAGCAGGTGAACCTAACATGAAGTTGCAGTTTTTTCGGCCACCAGATCATGAAGAGAGACATTTCCTGTTCTTTATATGCAGAGGTTGATATGACAATGCATAACCAAATAATTCTGCAGAGCGATTATAGACAGGAAAGGGAAACAAAGAAGTGAGCTGTCAATAGTGAAATATATAAGTAAACCAATCTTTTGTCTGAGATCTCCCAGTGCTGCATTTTGTTTTGGAGTGCACTTAACACTTACCAAAGCCATCAGGATGGCAGCACTGGCAAGCAGAACTGGTCTGAGATGGTGCCAGGGACCAAGGGAGGACCAAAATACTGGGACACATGGGCAAACATCTTAGGGTCCTCCTCCACTGTTTGATTTGCTTTTCATTAGTGGCACAATCTCACTTCTTCATAAACCAGTTTTTCCCTCCATCAGACCCACCCCCTCCCAGCACTTTGCAAAATAGCATCAGCGGTTTTTAATACACAAATCCTCAAATCACAGCCATTGTTCAAAGTCATGTCATGCTGTCTCTCTGAAGCAGGTTCTCTCTAAGGCAGATTTCACTACAGCTACTTGATTTGGCTCTACCAGTCTAGAAGGACCTTGTCAGATTACACACCAGCTCTATCTAGTCTATTATAGGTGATTGGAATCAATTACCTTTCTGATTCAGGCAATTCAGACTTTTTTAGCTCCTTGTTATCTGTTTTGTTGAAAAAACAGGACCCAATGCTGGTCTCAATATTATTCCTGTCAATTTTTCATTGCACCTTAACATTGTTTAATTGACTGTAGTAACACATTGTTATTTTTCTTCTAATATGTCTAATATCTTTTCCTTTAATAAACTTTTCAATTCTTGCCACCACAGTTCTTTTGTCAGCATGCTGTATGTTGTCTTGAATGGGCTTTTATTCTGAAATTGTCTACAAAGGAAAATTACAGAAGAAGAATCATTTGGCTTACCTAAAATACTTTATATACACAAACTATGTTTCAATTTCAGATTTTTTTTTCTAATGATAAGGCATAATATAGAACAATATAGCATTTGAAGACAAATCTTTAATTTTTCAAATAAAGTATTTTCAAATGCAAGATGCGTATTTCATTTCCCAATCATTCAAATAGAATATTGACAGAATTTATCTTTCTGAGATTTTTCCAAATTAGATTGATCAAATCTTGTGAAATATCTTAGTTTGTGGGGAGCTGTTTAGTCCCAGCACCAGTGTTTGTGCAAGTGGCTTTGCAGCATGAAACATAACGTGCGTAACCTTGGGAGACACCATCATTAGCTTTTGTCGGAATTACAAAATTACATTTATTCTTTTTTCCTGTCTGGCAGTACTTTTCATTCCTAATTCTCAGATTCTTTCATAGCATTTTATGCCAGCCCATATGGAAAATCTGACTATATTAGATCAAGGAGCTTTCCATTATCTTTTATGATGTTGACATGTTCAAATATGGTATATACTGGACCGTTTTTGTATTTTTGAATTACTAACTCTTAAAAACTGAAGCACTCTGAGAAGTAGAAGGTTTCAACAACCTTCTTTCCTAAACAGACTTCCAGAAAAGCCTCTTACATGTACTGCTTTATATGTAGGGCCAATAGATTTCATTTCAGAAGAACAATATTGCCTCTTAGGCACTTTGAATATCTGTGCACTGGCCCACTCTCAGGCTGGGGAACATCTAGTTCGTGCACTTTGGAAAAGCTGTGAAATGGTTTTCATTCATGAAAATGCACGTCTTTCCAAAGACAATTGAAATTTTCTCATGTGACTCTTTTCAGTGTTTTTCATACATCCTTCTTAAGTTCTGCTTTGCTTATTGACCCACCCGTGTTTGCTGTAGCAGCATCTGAAACAGAGTCCACATGCCATACGATTTGATGGTCCCCCTGCTTCTCACCTGAGTATGAAGAGTGACCTTTTCTTTTAATTATGAGTTTTTAGTGGTTAGTTCTGCCAAGTTTCAACTTGTCAGTGTCTGAGGTTTTTTATATTTGTTGCTAGAAAGTAGCACACCCGGGAAAGATCTTGCTGTGGTAACCTCTGCAGTGAAGCCTGTTGTAAAGACAGCTTTCCTACCAGCCTGGGTAATCAAGACAGTCATTAGGGGTTGAATAACTTCTAAGTTTAGGAGATTTTCAGAAGTTCAAGAACCATGATAAGCTGAATACCAAATCCGTATCAGAAGGAACACAACAGAGAGTCTCTGAAGAGAAAGAAGCTGCAGCCTGGAAGGACACTTATATCCCACAGCAGGGAGCCTGGACACCAAACGGAGGTATGGAGAGCATATGGAGGCTGTTTAGAGATACAGAAGCTTTAGCATGGCAGTCTTAGATTTCCAGGTAGCATAATTAGCTCTCATTGTAGCATTCAAAGCTGAGATGAGAAAAGGTACACAGAGAAATAACTCCTCTCTGTTAAGACACGGTTTGTAGTGGAAATTTAAATGCTAGCAAACTCTGGCACATATTACCACATACAGAGGCAAAGTCACATACACAGCCACCTACCCCACCCCCAAATGCATGGAGTTTTAGAGGAAAGGTAAAGGGAAAGGAAGAGGGAAAGGAAGAAGGAAAGGGAAATCTTTCCTATACAACAAAAGTGGTTATCCCCTCAAGATTTTAAGATGCTTTTGAATTGTATGATTAAAGCAAAGTTCATAAAGAAGTATTATGTGGTCTTGAGGTCTAGTGCAAATCAGTGCAGATAGCCCACATCATCTCTATGTATGATCTCAACTGCAAACTAGATAAAACATATTTCATGGAGCAGAATATATCCTGCAATTTAAGGAAACCCTGGAAAGCCTAATGAAATGCTAACAAAACATCCTCATAAGTGTCTCATTCCCACATGACCAGATGCAGAAGGCTGTTGCTGGGAATCAGAGTGTGTGAGAGCCATACAAAAAGCATATTTATTTGGTGGGGGAGAATGTATCTGTCTCTCTATCAATAAAAGTCTGAATGTTTGAGCCTTCTGTGCTCACACCTGAGACCTCTCTCTCTCTTACCATAATCTCTCAAATCTCACCATCAATCTGTCAAAACAAAAGTAAGTGATCCATTTTTAACTTCAGGGGGGAACTAAATCAAATTGTAGTTCATACTGATCTAAACCCTAAAGCTTCACTGCTGCTGTTAGGGTGATCCTGGCATATGTGCATCCAGATAGACCTGCCCATGAGTACAAAGAGGAAGTCCATGAAAGCAATTTTAGATGGTAGAAGGGTCTAAGGAGATAAAATCTCAGGAGAGGTTTGTCTTTTCCTTTGGAAGAAAAGTAATTTCAGTTAGATTATCTTTTCCTGTTTCTCTCCACATCTTTCATTTCTTTTTGGGTATGGAAATGTTTTTCTGAAGGCTCATACACGAGCAGCAGAACTAGGAGTATCTTAATTTCTAATATCCTAACATTTTGGATTGTGGCTGGTATGAAGCAAGGATCGCAAATTTGCCTGTGGGAGACAAAAGATTCACAGCTGTCCAAGGAACAGATCCTTAAGGTTCCTGTGCTTTAAGTACACTTCTTTAATTTCCTCTAAATTGCATGCATTTATGCTAGAAGTCTTCTACAGCCTGTTTTCTCTGAGACAAATGTCTGACACTGGGCATGTTTGAAACAGTGAGTTCAAGAAAGAGCTCAGTGTTAATGCTATTAGGAATTAACCTCTTTTTTTCAAGATGTTATATGATTAAAACATCAAACTAACTTCAGTGCCAGAAATGTGTTAACTGCTGCTTTGTGCCTCCAGCTGCGCTGAGCCCAAGTGCACTACTTAGGGTGTAATTTTCTCCTTTGAGAATAATGATGAAGGGTTTTTTTTAAAGTATTTTTTTCTTTCCTATTGCAGCATGGCAAGGGACAGGCAGCAAAGAGCTAGACAGAAGGGTTAACTCAGGATGCTGTGGGCAGGGAAGGGTGGAATTATTTGCATAGAATAGCATCTGGAATATACACGTCCTCAAATACTTTGAGGGGGGAAGCTGTTTTTCCACATTCATTACAGCCTGGTAAGGAAGAGGAGAAAAGAAACAAGGAGGGATAGAAAAGGAACAGGGGACTCCTTTTGTATCTGTGTCCAATATGGTTTCTTTTGATTTTTCATTCTCCATAGTCAAGAGCTCCCCATGGGTTCTCATCTGTTACCCAGGCTTTGCCATACCTGCCTGCCTGTGTGAAAATGGCTCAGCTGCCGGCACTGGATGAGGCTAACAGATCACATCTATCTCTCTGGCGTCTACTGAGCACACAGGGCTCCAAGGATCAAGCCCTGGACAAGAGCACAAAAGCAGGTCTGTATAGAAGCAGCCAACCTTCTGCATCGTCCGCGGCTCATTGTGTGGACACCGAAGGTCAAAACTCGCCTGCATTCCTGCTTTCCGTACACAGTTCTCTGTGTGTGTGTGTGCTCCTGGGTGTGCCAGAGGGTGAACAAGAAGGCAGTGCAAGACTGAACCACACTGTTGTTTTACTTCCTCATTTTGCACAGTAATTCATAATATGAGACGCATTTGAAAAGCACTGGAAAAGTGCATATGTATATTATATATAGAAACAGAGATGATGAGGATGAACACAGACACGGAAATAGAGATACACCCTTGCTGTCTTAAAGTACAGTGATTCTGGACAACAGTGCAGATTAAATGGGATTTCACATTCCAATAGGTAGGTTATAAGAGCTGTTTGGCTTTCTGAATTTGCATTCAGAAAGGGAAGGGGAACAATGAATTTACAAATGTAAATAAATAGAAATATCTGCTTGGTGAATCTGTTGTCAGTGAGGGAGATGAAAAGAAAAAATTCTGAAAAACTAGAGAAGAAATCCAAAGCTCAGAAACAAGATTTTTAATTACAAGGATCAGGGTATGCATATTTGAAAGGGGAAGAGAAATTTTTCACTTCTCTGGGATAGTACCAGAAGGTGGAAAAAGAATAGCAAAATATGAGAGAATCTGTTTTGATGGTTCCACCTTTTACTTGAGGTCAGATGAGTTCAGTAAAACAACACATTTGCAATGACCAGTCATCAGTCCCTCTGAGAGTTCACTAGTTGCTCATTTGTAATATTTTTCAAGCAGGAGCAAATCAGCTAAACTGGAATAATTAGGGAGAATGAATGCTTGGCACTTCAGAGGTTGAATTTATACCTGTATGTTTTTATGCTTCGTGGGCATTGGGGTTTCCCTCTTCTCTCTCTAGTCAGCTCCTGCTTTTCTTCCTGGGAAGATTTCACATTTCCTCTTCTATCTGATCTCCTGATCAGAGTCTTTTCCTGCAGTCTCTGTTTTTGCAAGAGATACCTCTCTAGTCATCAAGAAAGGCATCAGGAAGTCCAAGGGCTTTGTTTTCTCAGTCTGTTGTATTTTCTAACTTTGATAATACTGTATCAGCAACTTCAGAGATCATACACATCTCCTTCCACTCTTCCTCACTTCTTTCCAGTCTTTCTTTCTTTCTTTTTCTTTCTTTCTTTCTTTCTTTCTTTCTTTCTTTCTTTCTTTCTTTCTTTCTTTCTTTCTTTCTTTCTTTCTTTCCTTTCTCCTTCCCTCCCTCTGTACAACCCCTCCTTTTTCCTTCTTTTCCCACTGTCTCTATGGAGCTTTTCAGTCTCTGTAAAGGAGTGACCAAAGAAAGATTTGCTGTCCCATTCGTTCCGCACTGCCCCCATAAAAAGCAGATATTTTCAGGTTGACTGAAAGTTTAACTTTGTTATTTTTTTTATTTTTAAAGAAAATCCAGCGTGACATGGCACGCGTTGGTGCCCTTGCCACTTAACAAATTACTTGTTTTTTTGACCTAAGTTAAATGCTGTGCAAATTTCCCTTGTCCATGTTTTCATTGTGTGCAGACTTCACTGATAAAGAATAAAGACCGAACTTGTTGGCACTTTTTAGCCAGAGCTTCCTTCATTTACAACAGATCCTTTTCCACTATGTCTTTAATGACACGAAAGCCTGGATGCTCAGCTGATGTAAATTGGTCATTGCAGGATTGCCTTCCACAAAGTCATGCTGCTTTACACCAGTTGGCAGTGGCCTGGATGTTCAGGCAGGGCTCCAAGGGTCAGCATGACCTTCTTGCCTCCATTTTGGGATGTATACTTAATTTTCCTCCCAGGGATCAAATGTGTTTTATCGAAGTAAATCACCACCAAATGCTTCCTTACAAGAAACCAAAATCCAGTTGCACAGGTATTGATGAAAAACTCAAAGCTTTCATTGCTTCTTCAGATGCAAAACCTGAGTCATTGTGAGTGAGTCACCTCTTTCACGAGTGAAGCTCAAGGGCTGGTGTCCCCACAGGCAGCCAGCAAAGCCTCTCCAAGGGGCAGAGCAGGTGGATGCAGGCTGTTATCCCTGCCCATGTTGTGCTGCAGGTAGCAGGGGGCAGAAGGGTCATTGATAGTGCTGGCACTCTGCTCCATAGGTGGCCATGGTTTCAGGACAGAAAGTTCACCAGGGACCCACAGAAATCAAGAGTGCCCTTCACGGTGTAGCTCTTCCCATCCACTGCAATGACTTAACTGCTATACTTAAACCAGTGTACACTCAGCCCTGAAGGCTGAACTGGCCGTGCTTGGGCTCAGCCCCTCCCATCGACATCCTTTTATTTTCTCAAACATGCCATTCAATTTTCAAAAGAGAGTAACACTGTATAGTTATAAATCTAATCTCTCCCCCTGCGTGCTGCTCTGCCTCTGCCTGTGATTTAGGGCGCTGGGTCAACCTGCCCCAGCACTGCTGGCGGGTGGTCTGGCCTGGGGAGCGGAGCTGGGCAGCCCAAGGTGAGGCAAAATCTCCCTCTGCTCAGCAGTGGCGTTTCATTGCCAGCCCCTTGGAGATTCCTGTGACAGTCCTTCCCATGACAGATTGCTGGCCCAACAATGAACCCTTTGTGCCCTCCCATTACTCCTGCAACCCCAGCTTCCACCAAACTTACACCCTCCTCACAATTTTCCATCCTCTGGAGAAAACAGAAAGCAAAATAAGTAAGCACCACTCATCTTTCTTAGGAACTGGACTCCTTCAATTGGGAAAGTCTGGGACTTTACACAGACTTGTTTTTTGAACAGCAGCATCACAGCAATGTATCTGCAATGCTGTTTCGGAATGGATAAATCATCTTGCTTTGCTTTTTTTCCTCATCCTCATATAACTCCCTTTCTGAAGACATGCAAAAAAATTATTGCTTTATAAGACAAACCAGTCTGATGTCCTGGTTTAGTGCCAGAACATCAATATCTGAAATGGCATCTTATTTAACAGTGCATCAGTACTTGTTTTCACAAGAAAAGGCAAGGGTTCTTCCAGGGGCACCTTCAAAGCCTGGGCCTATGGGCAGTGCAATTAGCCATGAGATAAGTTCCCTCACCATTCTGAATTAAAATTATTCTTGCCCATGTTAGAGAATAAATTCCATTTATAGCATTTATAGTCTACACCCGGTAAATTCAGCTTTGGGCACCTCGAGGGATTCTGCAGTTGCTGGAGGCAAAACACTGCAGGAATGAGCACATGGCAAAGGGCTCACCTTGGCAGAAACCACAGGGTCTCTTCTGCTGTCCTCTCCCCCAAGTCTGTGTGCTGTATATCTCTCTCACCATTGTTTTCTTTTCCTGGGCCCTTTCAGTCAGGAATGTCAGGGGCCTGTGCTGGGAGAGGGGATGCAAAGGAGGTTGTCCAAGACAGGCACTATGAGCCGGGGTTAGGACAGGCTGGAAACCAATCCTGCAGGTCAGGGAAGGGGAAACAGTCTTGGGGGTGTTTTTGCAATCTTTTTCACTTCTTTCAATTTTCCAACCAGCAGTGGTTGCTCCAAACTCTGCTGTAGAAAGACACAGGCACTTTATTATCCCAAGAAATTGGATTAGCACTTGGGGCAATAATTGGTGCCCTCTCTTCTGTAACCAATTAATGAGGTTCAAAGGGATGGGAGATGGAGTTAACAAAGCACATCTGTGCCCTGGCCGCTGAGAAGGCAGCACAAGGAGACTTGGTTTGTTCCTGCTTGTCTTTTTCCTCTGGTTGCAGCTGCCTTTGTCAATGCATTATCCCACACTCACACTTACCGAGCAGTGAGAGGAGCCTGGGGGAGGAGCGTGTGTTATACAGGTGTGCCTGCGTGTGTGTGCTTTTGTGAACAGGTTTGCTAAGCTCAGACTCGGGAATCAGCCTTCCTGGGAGTTTGCAGAGTGGAGACTTTTGGAGAAGGCTCTGTATTTTCACTGGGATAAGCCACATGGATGCTCACCTCTCCCCCCAGCTTACCCCTACCTGGTTTTCTGCTCATACAGTGAAGGTTAGGCTCATATATGGGGAGAAAAGGGCTCTGCTGTCAGCAGCTACAGGGATGTGCCTACACCAACTCCTGCCCATTTCTTCAGGCACAGTCGGGCACTCCCAGGATTTCATATGGCAGCTGGATTTCAGGATTGGCATCACTAGCTTTGTGTTCACCTTTAAAATGGCAAAAAAAAAAAAA
>VYZQ01005197.1:0-18614 GCA_013400655.1 Mystacornis crossleyi
TTCCAGGATCCGAAACCAGGACCCCTAGTCCTACCGCTTATCAATGTCTCTACCCCTTATCAATGTCTCTACTCCTTATCAATGGCCCTACATCCTCCCCCTTCTGCTTGGCTAGCATAATAACTATCGAGCAAGCAATATACATTGTCTAATAAGCAGCTGCAAAATTTAGCAAAACCAGTAATGCCGACAATAAGCAATTAACCCTTAAGGTCCTTTCCAACCCAAATCAGGAACTTGAAGCAAACACACACAGAGATCTGTGAGTGCCTGGGATCCTGCCAGTCAGGAAGGACAGCTCTTCCCTCTTGATGCCTTACATCCCATTCCTCCCTCTTTTTTACCCTTTTGGGGCAGAGGTTATCCTGGGATTTAGGTGGTGCCATTTGGTGATGTGAACAGGGCTCTTCAGGTAGATTAAAAGACACACACACTCCTGGTGAACGGTGTCTGTCACACTGCAATTACACGTTATGCCCAAGTCTTGGAAAGGAAAGGCAATTTTTTGGTTCAAAACACCAGAGCTTAAAGGATTTTGATCAACATTTGCACACACTCTGGGCTTTATAACAAGGAGAGTGGTGCTCTGGGTGCCTCAGGTGTCCCTGTTGGAACTGAATGATCTTTAAGGTCCTTTCCAACCCAAACTGTTCCATGATTCCATGATTCTACCCTTGCTCTGCAAAGGAAGATTATCCATGGTGCACCTGCCTGGAAAATCTGCATCTTCTGGATCCAGAGCAGGGACAAATGGATCCTGCTCACAGCCAATGCAGAACAGTGGCAAATTCATAATATTTAAGAGTTAGCAGAGGTGGGCTTGCCTTGCCTCGGGTAGGGCATCCAAAAATCCTCTGGGAAGCCAGGATCAGTCTTCATTCTTTGTCCCTCTGAGGTCATATCTAGCTCTGCTGTGATCATGTGCTGATGATCCTGTGCTGATCTCAGGGCTTCAAGCATACTAAAAATGGGCTGAAGGTGATTGCAAGGGATGGTTCAATGCTGTTCTGCTGCACCTTTTGTTTCCAAACATGGGGTCTCTGGAGAAACTGGAGATCAGGACAGTAACTGGGAGAGGGAATGGGCAAAACCTGGACTGAGCAGTTGCTGCAGAGCACTGGAATTGAGGGGAATTTTGATTTTAATTATGAATGAGGGGCAGAGTGTCTGTAAATTGTCCACTTTTGTTGGTGTTGTGATGTTATTCTTTCTCAACCTAAATGGTTCTATGGTGTTATTTCGACCTTTTTGTGGTGAATTCTTTTTGTTGGTGTAAGTGAAGTTTTTGTGATGAATGCATGTTTTGTATTCTTGTAATTTTATTAAAGTCTGGGAAAAATCAGGCTATGCTTTGAATGTTTATGGCTTAATTAATGAGGTGAGAAGGAGAAGGAAACAGTTTTTGTTAACTGAATGATAAAGGTGGGGGAAAAGAAACTTTGAGCATCCTCTAATGATATCTCCCTAAAACTGCTCAGACATGGATTACAGCTCCCTTTCCCTTTGCCTTCCTGCTCCCACAAACCATCTCAGCCACTATCACATCAATGCCATGGCTACATTTACTATTTTTCACAGTTTTCTCCTTTTCATCTGAATGTGACTACTCTGGGTATGGTTTGGTTTTTAACTGTTTGCTCCCCTGCTGCAGTGCTGTGATCCCAGAGCACACATGGGAAGGACAATGGAGATCTGGTCCAAGCCCCTTTCCTGAAGATGGATTTGTCTGTTCCAAAACATCCCTTAATGGTGGCTTTCTTCTCCTTCAGTGGACTCCCTGTCCTCTTGGTTGGAAGGTTTCTGGTCTAGTCTAAACTTTCTTTGCTTCTTGCCAGCTGATGCAGAGAGCAATTTATTACCTTCTTCTTACGTGTTTTTAATTTAATTTTGGAGCGACTGAATAGAAAAAAATATTGAAAAAGAATTAAAGAATGGTTTAAGTTGGAAGGGACATCAAAGACCATCTCTTTCCAACCCCCAGCCATGGGCAGGGACACCTTCCACTATCCCAGGGTGCTCCAAACCCTGTCCAGCCTGGCCTTGGACACTTCCAGGGATCCAGGGGCAGCCACAGCTTCTCTGGGCACCCTGTGCCAGGGCCTCCCCTCCCTCACAGGGAACAGTTTCTTCCCAATATCCCATCTCTCCCTGCCCTCTGGCAGTGTGAAGCCATTCCCCTTGTCCTGTCACTCCATCCCTTGTCCAGAGTCCCTCTCCAGCCCTCTTGGAGCCCCTTGAGGTACTGGAAGGGGCTCTAAGCCTCTCCAGGCTGAACAATCCCAAATGTCTCAGGCAGTTTCCATAGCAGGGGTGGTCCAGCCCTTGGAGAATCTCCATGACCTCCTACGGACCCCCTCCAACAAGTCCACATCTTTCCTGTGCAGTGGAACCCAGCGCTGGATGCAGCAGTGCAGGTGGGGTCTCAGTGCCCTCCCTTGGGGAAGGAATTATCAAACACGTGAACTCCTTTCTGACCATGCTCTTAGTGCAGGGAAGGTGCTTTGGCAGATCCCTGCAGTGATTTACAGTGAACTCTCTGAGAACCAGAAATTATTTTGGCTTCCTGGAGGCAAGAGCTGACAGGGCAAGTGGAGGAGCGAGGCTGAGGAAAATTGGAGCCCCTCCAAACTCCAAGCAAAAAGGGGGATAAAATGAAGTGGCAAAGCACCTTCCAGGGCATAAAGTGAGGTGGTAAAGCATCTTCCAGACCATCAGCAAGGACTGCCTATGGACACACAAGGAATGTGGGCATTTAGGAGATGAAGGCCTCTGGCCCATGTCTCAGCCACAGCTTGATCCAGTGGGCTGGAGCCAGGGAGAGAGCCAAGGATTTTGTGTGTGGAAGGGGAAGAGCTCCGAGTGCCCTGCTGCTATCTGGGAGGCTGAGGCAGGTGGGATGGGAAGATAGAACAAGCAGATAAGTGTGGTTTATAGGGCTGGTGGGACATGTTTGTTATTTCAGTGGGAATGTTGATGTGTTCAAAATGAAACATTCTTGGGGCTGTTCTTTTTTTTTGCTTTTTGCTCTGTTAAAAGCCATATAATAAAACACGCCAGTACCAAGCAGAACATTTTAAATCCGCATTTCAAAACACTTTTTTTTTTTTCCCAGGGAGGAACGAACAAAGCATAAGGCCAATTACTTCAGAATTACTAGAAGAATTAGCAATTAGCAGAACAATTGCTAATGACGATGTAAAAAGAGAAATTGCTGATTTATAGAATGAAATAAATAACAGCATGAAAGATAAATCACAGCAGAACTAAGTATATAAATAAAAATGCTACAAAAGGTCAAAACTGCAACAAAGAATTGCTCTGTTATCACAGAAAAATATTTCTGTTGGCACTTTTGTTTCTTTGTGAAATTTCACTTCACCAAAATGTCAGTGTTTATTAGCCATTACTGTATGTTTTCCTACCAGTTAGAAATCCAGACTGTCAGCTGCCTCAAATGGGAGGCATGGAGTGAGCCCTGAACCAAAACCTCTCTGATTTGTCACGGTCTGCCTCATGGTTGATTCTTTGGCTCATAAATAAAAGCCTGAAAAGTGGTTTTTGGAAAAGGATACCAAACTAGGCCTTCATAGAATCAGAGAATGTCCTGAGCTGGAAGGGGGACACGAGGATCATCCAGTCCAGCTCCTGGCCCTGCACAGACACGCCAACAATCCCATCCTGCACTTGACAGCAGTGTCCAATCGCTCCTGGAGCTCTGGCAGCCTTGGGGCCATGCCCATTCCTTGGGGAGCCTGGTCAGTGCCCAGCACCCTCTGGGGGAGAATCTTTCCCTGATATCCAAGGCAGACCTCCCCTGGGACAGCTCCAGCCATTGCCTTGGGTGCTGGCCCTGTCACAGGGAGCAGAGATCAGTGCATGCCCCTCCACTCTCCCTCAGGCGGAGGTTAAGACCCTGATGAGATCTGACTTGAGTCTCCTCTTCTCCAGCTGAACAAGCCAAGGGACCTCAGCCACTCCTTGTATAGCCCCTCCAGACCCTTCACCACCTACCTCTGCTTTGGACATTCTCTAATAGCTTTACATCCTTCTTGTATGACCCACAGAGAAGTTGTTGTGACACTGTTCCATCCTGCCAATCACAAGATAACCAGAAAACTTGAAAAACTCATTGTCCCAGCAGCTGATCTTTCAATGGACAGGGAGCTGGGGAGAGAAATGGAGATGTTGGGAGGAGAAAAGGATTCGCAAAGAGGATCCTGAGTGTTTGGTTTGAGGACTTGCCTTTAGCAATCAGGAGCAGGGGACAATTGCAACCCAGGAGGGTGACACTGGGTGGCTGTGGGGTTGTGTTGGCAGAGGTGGGGCAAAAAGGTGAGTTGACCACATGTTAATCTAGGCCAGGAGGGTGCTTTAGAAGCAAGGTAATGATCTTGACTCTGATAAAGCCCAACAGATTCAAGCCTTTTTGTAATTCTCTTTTTATGATACATAAATACAAAGGTAAATAAATATCTACTATAAGTTCAAGTAGATTACATTGTAATTTTTCCCGGGAGCTTGTTTGCTTTCTTAACGGAACACAGGGACCTTGCAGGCTTCCACACTTCAATTTAACACAAATAAGTATAAGCAAATATTAAAACATGGCACAAAAATGAGTGGCACAGGCTCAGACTAAAATTAGGCTCAGCAAACTGGGTGGTGTTCCTCAACTTTGCCTTCAGCTGGAATTTACCAGAGTTACTTTAGCAGCTACTTTGTGACAGACTAAAAAAGATCTGGGTTCAATGTAGGTGAGGCTTTGGGTTGTTTTTAACAAGCCATCTAAAGTACTAAAGGATGAGGAATAAATTTCAGACTCATTTATTCCTGTGGCATTAAGGAAGTTCACCCCCTGACTGGGCTCCTCACCTCATGTCCACCTCGGGGTAGGAGTCAATAAAATATGTGCTTGAAGCTGATGACCTGTGGGCAAGGACATGTGGCAGAGGTGCAGCCATGACATGAGGGTGGCTCTCTGTGAAAACTTCCCCTGGAAGACAATTTCTCTTGCACTGATATCTTCAGTTTCCAGTTTTGTGTGGAAGGGTGGTGGTTTCTCTGTTTTTTTTCCCTTTTTTCAAAGCAAAGGCTGGACTGAGGTCAGCCATCTCTCTGTATCAGAATCTTCAAGACCTCTTTGACTCTATAGCATGGGCAATTAGGGGCTGGGAGAGTTACATCTCTTCTGTAATGCCTGGCTCTTTTTGTTCACATCAAATGTAATCCATTGCAAAGTGGAATCCTATGGCAGCACTGACAGCAGGAGGAGAACATCTCATCCCTGTTTCAGCACCTTGTTGATCAGCTCAGCCTCCCCTGACATTCCCATGGAAGTCAGAAATGCATTTTTGGGTCTTTTTACTTGAACCCTCATGTTCTGCAAATCCCCCTATTAAGCCAACAAGAAATGTCCCCGTGAGTGATGTTAATGTTGCTTAGTCTGGGCATATTGTTTCCAATAAAGAGATTGCACCTGAGTAAATATCCAGATTTGAGATGTATTTGAATAACGTCTCTAGCTGCTGGTCTGAATATTGAATCTGTTGCAACCCACAGAGCTAAAAGGGTAATGAATTTAGCAACAGGAGTAGCAATGGCCTTGTGAAGGCATTAGCCAGATGTTTGCTTTTAGCAGGGCACACGTGGGATTGCCTTGTTCTCTTCACCCTGGCTCTCGAGTGACTGCGAGGCTGCATTTCTGATTTAGAAGTCAGAAGGGAACAACAGATCTGCCCTGGCCAGGACAAGCAAAATCACATTACTGAGAGCTCTGCAGTCTGGAGGTGAACAGGTCAGAGAAGGCCCATTAAGAGAGTTTTTGCTAAAGGAATGACCTTATTGCAATGGCTCTGGTATTTGGATGGCAGCATCAGTTCCTTATGAGCTGTTCCCAAGTGATCCTGGGCTGCTCTGTCGTTGCAGCTGGTGAACTTGGCCTTCCAGGGCAGGGCTTTCTGCTGGCAAGAGAAGAATGCGCAGTGGATAGAGAAAAACGTGCCTGGGGCTCCAGAGCTTGGATGAGCAGCTGCTTTGGGAGCCAGGGGCCATATGCAGATTTTCCAGGTGAGTGCCCATCCAAGGATGCAGCAAGGATGCCCTTGGAAAACTTAAATGAGATGCCTTGAATCAGACTTCCCACTGGAAGGATGGCTCTTCAGGTGGGAAATATTACAGAGCTGCAGCTTCCAAATTTCTTCCCTGGTGGTTTTGCATTTTGGTACAAGTCTTGTTTCTACAAATGAACTTTGATGGGGTTTGGGAATCTTCCATGTGGTTCCCAAATTCCATGGAAATTCAGCAACCTTACCAATGGCTGCTGAGAAGGGGACATGGTCACCTCCTTCTCCTGTGTGCTGCTCCAAGGGACCTTGGGCAGCACTGTTGGGTGAACTTTTAAACACAAAACTGAAACTTTTCAAGCAACCACCCAGTGATTGTAGCATACACCTTATTTTCTGACCTGCCAGGGAGGAAGGTGGCAGATCCAGACCCCAAAAGTGGGATCAGACCTCCCACTGGTGAGAAGGTTGCCTAATTTTCTGAGTATGCCTTTCAAATTATGCATTCCACATGGAATGAAGGGATTGGAAAGAAATTTCAGAAGTATTTTGCATATTATCCCACAGTTAAAGACAAAGAAACAAAGGTATTAACCAAGATCCTTCAGGGAAAGGAGCCAAATTTTCTGTCTCTACATTTAGATTTCCTGGGTCACCGTGGTCCCTGGTGAGCCAGGCTCAGTTGCCCCTCAAGGCTGCAGGCTGTGAAGTCTGAGACGGTTTAATTTTGGTCTGACGATGTTTTGACAACACCAGTGTGCAAAGAGCCACCATTTAACAGAAACCATCTTTGCCTGGGGATATCCCATGTACCTCCCTCCTTTTTCCTTTTCAAGAATTTTCTTGGAAGTCATAAAGTCATAGAATTGTGGTTTGGGTTGGAAGGGATCTTAAAAATCATCTCAGGGCATTTGTTAGGGTCACGATTTCTTGTGGTGGGTAATCCATAGGGTTGCTCTGTGTTAGTACTTTCCAAGAGAAATCCAGGTTTGACATATAAAACAGGAGCAAACTCCCAGAAGGACCTATCCAAAGGAATCTTTCTGATCTTGGTGATCAGGAATCTTGCGATCTAATGAGTCAATCAGGCAAAAGATATGACTCCCCAAGATTTGTGGAAAATGCTTTGGAGAAGACAATGAATAATCTGCTTGCGTCAGCTACTTAAAGAGCTAAATCAGGTCAAAGAATCAGTCCTCATTAAAACTATCATCATTATTTTTAGTAGGGGCCGGAATAAAAATATACAGAGAGGAAAAGAATTGAAATACATTTCTGGAAAAGTGTGTGTTATCAGCAGCTTGACAGCCAGTGGGAGAAAATGGTACAGATTAGAGGCAGAAATCTGGGAAGTGAGGCAGAGAGAAGTTAGTGACAATACGTTGAAAAGCAGTAGGAACCCAGCACATTTTTTTCCAGCTTCTGGGTTGGAGCAGCAGCTGATTGCAGGCCATGATGCAGGAGCGAACAGGGAAGTGCAGTAATCTGATACAGATGTTCCAGCAACGAGTGAATCCCTGGTTTTGACAGCAGTTCTCTGGAATTCAGGAAATTACTGTGGTTAGATGCTAATGCTTTCTCCTGCTTTGCTTTGCTTCCAGGATGAGGGAAAATAAAACATGGAAAATGAACACAGAAGTTATGGAAAGCTGAGAGGCTGCTGATGGAATTTGGTTTTCCCTCCTGATGTTTGAAGCTGTGCTTGCTAGAGAAAGTGTGAGGAGCAAATATTTGCCTTAGGTTCTTTTTGTTTGTGGAGAATGTCACAACCAGTTCCTAGAACCAACACAGAGCAGAACTCAGGTCCTCACCATTCAGGAATGCTTCCTCATTCCAAATAATTCCATGTATTGGGGTTATCTTAGCAGAGTGCTGGGGGGTCTGGAGAGAGGGTGAATGTGAGCAAAATAAGCATGAATGTTAATAGCTTGTTGAATCCTAGGAAAATAATTTGTCTAGGAGAGTTCTTAGCACCCAGTTGTGTATTTTCAGCACAACAATATATGAAAATCTATGTTTGTAGAACAGTGGCTCACCTCTGATCACTTCTTATTTTATGAAACAGTTGGGTGCAGTACTGTACTAGTGAGAAATTCCGGATTTTCCTGCTCAGTGGACACATCTTGACAGTGATGACTGTGGCACAGCTGCCAAATTATGATTATCTGAGGTTGGGTATTCTTTTGGCTGCAGATTAACTGTTAAAGCAAAATGCAGCCAAAATTGCCAAGAAATGCATTAAAGGAGAGAAAAAGGGCTTGTGACGATACCAAAGACAGAGGTAAATAACAGAAGAAGTTGTGGGTGATCCATCCTTGGAAGTGTTCTAGGCCAGGTTGTGCTTTGGAGTAAACTGATCCAGTGGAAGGTTTCCCTGCCCATGGCAGGGGTGTGGAACGAGATGCTCTTTAAGGATCCTTCCGAACCAAATTTTTCTGTGATTCTATGATTTGATGATTCTGTGATATCAACTCTGCCTCCAGCTGCAGGAGGACAACGTACCTGTTCACTCTGGTGGGAGTTTAGGTACTCAGCAGAGAGTACAGGTGTGTGACCACCTGCCTGCTCTGCTCTTAGGCTCTTTCCCAGGATGTTGCTACTGCCAGAGAAAATTCTCTAGACTTTTTTCTCATCCCAGCAAGGCCACTCTTCCTGTTCATGCTGGGGAAAGAGGAGGAGTGAGGCCATTGCATGAGATGATTCACTAATCTCTTCCCCACAGAATTTCCTGTGAAAATGGAATCATGAAATTGTTGGAGGAAAACCAGAGTTACAACAACTTGCTACAGGCCAAGCAGCAGGACTCTGCTAACATGTAGAGGAGACTTAGGAAATCAGGAAAATCTACTGATTTTCCACCAGGCTTCAGAGAATCCTAAGGGCTGGAAAAAATCCCCATAATTGAGTCCAACCTTTGACCAAACACCACCTTGCCAACCAGACCAGAGCACTGAGTGCCACTGCTCATTTCTTGAACACTTCCAGGGATGTTGGAAGTGGCCGCCACCTCCCTGGGCAGCCTGTTCCAGTGCTTAACCCTTTCTGGGAAGAAATTCTTCTTGAATTCATCTTCTTTTCATGGTATTGATGCAATGAAACTTAAAAACCTGTGGAACTGACAAAGAAGGGGCCTGATGGCAGAATTTGGTGTAAAAAACCCTTTCATGTTCATAGTCCATGTAACTGTTTTTGAATAGTTCCATGGGCATTGGCTAATTCTTTAAAAGTAATGAGCTGGATTCATGAATGAAAAAAAATAATTTGGCATTTTTTTTTACAGCAGCTTGAAGAGCTGAAGCTGAATGTGGTGAGAACAGGGTAATACATCCAGCTGGAGCAATGTCTTCAGGTGTGTCAGTTCAGGGACTGAAGGAATTATCTCCTCTCACACGAGATACCTCAAAATGCCATGAGTTCCTGGCTCTATAATAGGTAATTCCATAAATACCTTGGATTTCTATAAACCAGCCCAGAGCTCAATAAGGTAAAACAACAAGCACCACGAAAGTTAGCACTGGAAAAACAAACACAGACCATGGTGGCACTCCATAAATCAGGAAATTCTGAGTCAAAAGCAATGGTAGACTGAGGGAATGGGCTGGAGGATGTGTCATGTTTTCCTACCATGTTCTGTCTCTCCCTGACTCTGTTCAAGGCAGACGGTTTTAAAGTCAGCTCCAGGAACATCACCAATGGAGAGCCCTTCTTAACAAAATCCACACTTTTCGTGCCTCTCTGTCGTGTGGGTGAACCACACTGCTACCTCAGCAGTGCCCTGTTAGGGCTGATGTGCCTCACTTGTGCTGCCTCTTCCATCCCCCGATCTCCAAACCACAGCCCAGGACAAGAGTGAAGGGCTCGGTGGATGCCAGGACTGGCAGGAAGGGAGGTGGCCCTGCCATCGTCCTGGTAGCACTCCTGACCCCACGTCAGGCTCAGGGGGTGCTCAGCTCTACAAGCCAGGCTGAAGGAGGGGAGGGGAATCTGGGACAGTCTTCAGGGAAGCAGACTGACAGATCTGTCCCAAGACTAAGATGAAGGGTCTAAAGCTCTTATCTGAAGTCTGCCTTGGTCGTCTTCACTTTTCTGGCCGTAAGCGTTGTACTTTCCCATAATGACTGGTTCAGGATCACCAGACTGGTTAATGACCTGGAATAATTTCGTAAGAGATGAACCCGGACTGGGATTCAGCCAAGATACATAAACGGTTCAATTACTTGATTAGGAGATGAGCTTAAGCCAATTTGCAAGTGAAAACAAGGTCTGTGGGATTTAAGTCAGTTCTTATCGTGGTCATCATCTCAGGACATGAAACGTAAGAGGGATGAATCTCCCTGCGGTTGGCAAAGATTAGAAAATGTGTTGTTTCCTTCTCATATGACATGCTTAATTCCTAAGTATCTGCTGGACAGCTTGGGTGGATTCTTGCATTGCTGACTTTCCCAAAGCAAGGCTATATCCTCCCAAACAATGTGCTCCAAGCACCGTGCTCCTATTAGGAAAGACTACATAGCTGAGAGATTCTCTTAGTTGGAGCTTCTCTCCAGAAACTGAGTTGGCTCCTCGGTGGCAAATCCCGGTGATGGTCACGGAATTGGGATGTGCAGCCAAAGAAGAACATGCCAGGGTGTGATATATACTCAGATTACTGGGATGTTCATCCAAATGTTCTTACACAAGCTGACCAGTGCTGGCTTATTAATTTTGTACATTTATATTGTATTCTTGCCTCTAAGTCTTGGCAATCACAGTGTATCATTGTGGACACTCCACTCAAAATACTTTTTTTTAGCTAAATGTGTTCAAATCAAGGAGAAGAGAGGAGCATGAATCACCTAAAAAAATCAGAAAGCTGCAGGATTTTATCAAAATTCACAGGCAGTGACCCTTTGCTTAACAAAAATTGGTGGTGAGGCCACAGGGTGCCCAGAGAAGCTGTGGCTGCTCCATCCCTGAAGTGTCCAAGGCCAGGTTGGATGGGGCTTGGAACAGCCTGGGATAGTGGAAGATGTCCGTGCCCATGGCAGGGGGTGGGAACAGAATGGGCTCTAAGTCCCTCCAACCCAAACCTTTCTGAGTTTCTATGACATCTTCATTGAGTGCCAAAACCATCTTCCAAATCTCAGTGTGAAATACAGCTTTGAATCCATTTCTGGAAAATTAGCTGAATTAATCACAGTGATACCTAGTGGTGGAAACTGGGGGATGCATGAAAGGAATTCTTTGACATGTCTGGAAAGGACAGTACAGCACGGTGTATAAAGCACCTGCAAAACTCTGGACACTAATAAGCCCTAATTTTTGATGGACAACTAAAAGAATAAACCCAACCTGTTGCCTTCTCCAGCCACCTAGAAACAGAGACTAGACAAGAGTAAGGGAATAAAGGCAGGTATTTATTTGAAGGGCCTTCAAGGTACACCCTGGGGAGCCGGAGGCTGCTTCCATAAAATGGACCCCAAGATGGACGACAGGTCACGAGTTCTTTACACTCTTATAGGTTTGGTCCATTTGCATATCAGCATAAATTCATCAATTAAAACTTTAGCTCTCTTCCATTTCTCCACCTCTCTCCTGGCCCTAGTTTCCACCTTTAGACCTTGGACAGCCCAAGTGTCCTTGAATAGCAAGCTCAGAGAAGATTTGTTGTGTCTGTCTGGCCTAAGAGAGCAGCTAACAAGCTGTAAGAAACTTCAGAGTTACACACTGGGCAATACAGGATTTGAAAAGTACAGAAGTTAAAACCTAAGGCATCAAACCAAACAAATCTAAGCAAAGAAAAAAAGAGATGTTATGACTTTTAGTAGAATAGGTAGAAACAGACTGAGAACATGAAGAAAGAGGAGAGTCTGGATGAGACTAAATCAGCATGGATGAGCCTTAGGAAAAAAGGGCAAGATATTGATGATGGTCTTCAGAAAAATGCATTTGCTCAAATGGAAGAAGTTAAGACCCAGAAGGGAACTTTTAAGCTGAAAAACTGTGGACTGGCAATGCCTTAGGAAATTTCTGTTAAAGCAAGACATTGCAACGTGGAAAATGGCTCAAAGAAGTTGTAAGAAACTTACTTGTCAGAATTAACATTACAGAAAAGAGACAATAAGTCAGACTAAAATGGGAGGAAAAAAAGTATATATAGATGTTTTGAGGGATCTAGACTTGACAATGTTCACCTGTGTGCATTATAGGGGATAACTGGAATAACCCACAGAGTTATGGCAATGGCTTTTGGGAATATGGGGTGGGGCTGAGGTGGGAAAAGACTTAGATGTAGCCAGTTTTTGGAGAGAAGTGAGTCAGCATCATTCCAGTTTTCAGAACAATATTAAAATAAATCTTCAGTCTAAGCTTGAAGAAGACAACAGAGGGATGAATAACAGCCAAAACTTTTAAATTTTTTAAAGGACAACCTATGCTGAAGAATTTTAATTTCATTTTTTTGACGAAACAGTAGGCATGGAGGATTGGAAAACACCCCCATAGATATTAGATATGACTTAAGGTCTGGACATTATTTACTAAATTGTGTCCTAAGCAATTTTGAGAATTAAAGATTAGATAATGCTGTTATTTATTGTACTGGAATTTGACTGAAAAATAGCAATGCATGAATAATTATTTTTGGAGAAGTATCAGACCCCAATGATGTATTAAGAAACAAAAGCATAAATCTCCTTGGGGCAGGTACCAGTCAACATTTTTTATTAATGACTGATCGCATTTGCAATCGATGTGCACATGCAGAAGGACAAGACTGAAAAGCAAAGTTGTCTGGATTGGGAAAATCATCTGGAAAAAAATAAAGTCAGATTCAATAAGGCCAAATCTAAAATTCTAGCCCCAGAAGGAATAATCAGCTGGGTGATACAGGAGAATGGATGAAAGACAGCAGCACATGAGGAACATTTGTCAGGAATTCCCACTGCTGTGAAGGAGGAAAGTGCCCTGCAGAGACAGGAAGGCACCAGGCTGTAAGTAAGAATCAGTCAGGTTCATAACAACTATTTTTCTCTCTTATACCATATTAATATGACATAACACTCTTAAAATGTGTGAAATCACATCACTGCTGTGAATCTACTGGAAATTAATGTAATATTTCCACATTCTATGATTTTTCAGGGTTTGGTGTGTTCTTATTACTGCTTATTACACTTTTAATTTGGATAGTAACCAGAAAAGGTGCCAAGGAAGGTTGTCTAATGGTTGGATTTTGGCACAGAATGGTTGATTTTGGCATAGAAGTCCTGGTGACTTTGGTCTACAGAACATATCTGGTTTGTGATGAGCTCTTCTCTTAATTCAGAAAGGAGATGACTGAGGACTGTTGCTGGTAATGGGTAACATATGAGCAAATTTTGGCTGGTCAACTGCTCTCCCAAATTGTGGGTGGTGCCACTTTTCTACGAAGGGGATCACAAAGAGCTCAAACAAGGATTTAGAATTTAGGCATTGTGCCACATTCATTTGACCACATTTCTTAGGTCCCAGTCTCTCCACTGGGAATGAGGATGTCTGGCCAACACACTGGCTGTGAGGGGAAATGAGATTCAATGGGAATTTCATAGAACCATAACTTCAAGTTTTAAATAGAAAGGGGCCTCCGGAGATCACCCAGTCCAGCACCCTGCTCAGAGCAGATTTTACTAGACCTGGTTGCTCAGGGCCATTCCCAGATGACTCTGGAACACCTCCATGGAGAGATTATTGCTTTTATCACCTCTGGTTTTTCAGTGTTCCTTAGAGGGGGTGAAGGGGTGAATATTAAGGTCGTTTCAATCCTATCATTATCCCCAAAGCCAAAAAGTCAAATGATACAAGCTAAAGATGCTGAAAAGAATTAATTGCGAGTGCAGAGTTATTGAAGACATTTTTAAAAAAAAAGGATGGGAAGGAAGAGGGAAAGAGTTAATTCCCCTTTTTAATGGATTGCAATATGTACAGACAAAGAGATAACAGGGTGCTAATGTCCCAAGTCCTTGACTATTTTGATTGGCACGAGCAACAGAACTAAGGCAGCTATAGTTAGATCTTGTTCCTACATGTCCAGACAGCTCCGTAAAAACGCAGGAATTTAAGGAGGGGTGAATCCTGCCAGCGCTCACCCAGACATGTGAAACTGCTGAGTCCAGCACCGCTACCTCGGTGAGGAACAGTTTTCAAGACACTGTGCCAGACATGTCCCTTAAAGAGATTTGTCTGTGGTCCTTGCTCAGCAGCCTTTCCAGAGCGTATCCGATTCCCAGGCCCTTTGGAAACCTCACCTGGCATTGATTCCGTTTGTATTTACAAATGCTGTAAGTTATAGGTGTCACATGGACTGATAGCTGCAAAAAGGGCTGTTATTTTTCATACTCTATGGTCAGAAATAACGAGTCTGCTCATGGGCCAGAAAGCATGATTTCCCATTTGGAAGAATTTAAAGAATTAATTGTTTGGCAGAACAAATGTACTTGTAAAATTAAGCGTCAGAACATATTTTGCCCTTTGATTGCCTCTAAAATTCTCAGATAAACCAACTTAACCCAGATACACAAATCACACACATCAGCTGTCTAGCAGGGAAAAAGGAATGCTATGCCTAAAGGAATAAATACTCTGGATTTGATTCTTCTGGATTTGAAAGGAGATGAAGCAACCTGAATTGTCTGAAATATTTTTTGATCCACAAATAATTTAAAAACATTTTAAACATTTTTTTTGGTTATTTTTTAACAGGTTTCTCCATGATTATTGAAATTTTTTTTGCCTGGGATTCAGAGGGAGTTGGTAAAGAACAACATAACACACAACATACTTACATACATACATTTCTAATCCAGGAATCCAAAAAATATTGCAAAAATTTGGCAGAAACTGAATTCAATAAGAGTAACTCCTGCTCTCCACCACCATGCTGAAAATCCCAGCAAAGCATATTAGGAGGATTTATGTACATACCTATATATACTTATGTATGCATTGAAAAGAAAAAAAAATTGGTTTGGGTTGATTGATTTACGATAAATTGCTTGAAGCAAAATATTTTTTTGAGAAACTCTGAACCAAAAAGGCAGAAGACGAACTGAAATTCACTGAGATCAAGAAATCTGGCAGCCATGCAAAATATTCCCAAGACAAAGAGCAGCTTGTTTCTGGGATGTGTCACCCGGTTTACAGTTGCAGAATATATATCTATATATATATATGGAGAGTGACTTATTACAAGAATATGGAGTGACAGGACAACGGGGAATAGATTGAGAAAGAGAGTAGGTTTAGATGGGATATTAGGAAGAAAGTATTCCCTGTGAGGGTGGGGAGGCCCTGGCATAGGGTGCCCAGAGAAGCTGTGGCTGCCCCTGGATCCCTGGAAGTGTCCAAGGCCAGGTTGGACGGGGCTTGGAGCAACCTGGGCTGGTGGAAGGTGTCCTTGCCCATGGCAGGGGTTGGAATTGGATGATCTTTAAGGTCCTTTCCAACCTAAACCCTTCCATAATTCCTTGATTCTATGATATCCAATAGTAGAGACAGTTTCCCAACATGGCAGTGATAAGAAAAGCTCTCCCAGGCTGTTTATTTGCTGGTGTGTCTCTAACCTGCCTAATGGTGCAGGAGGTGACATGCTGCCTTCTGCTTTTACTTAGGAAATAATTGCGTGATCCGTGTGCCTCCAGCATAGAACCACCAAAATGATGGCTGTATTTAGATACAGATCAGAGGGCTTTCTCACAGCTCACACTAATCAGAGTGGTTAATAAGGTAGTGATGGATGAATCAGGTGCTAATAGCACTTGCACTGTGATTGCAATTTGGTAATTTGGGATTTTATTTGCATAATCACCCAGTGCCAGCCCTGCTGCACTGACACTGACAGAACTTGCAGCAGCACCAGGAGAAAGCTGATGGAGTTACTGCAGGAAAACATTTGTGTTGGGTAAAACACTTTCCAGACATGGGGCGTGCTGAAAACTTCACAGCACTGAGTCAGGACACACAAAAAAGTGAAGCACATTCCTTGAGAGCTTTCTGCTTTACCCCAGAGTTGGTCATGGGGGGCATTTTTAGAGCTGATGGAGATGTTGTGTTTGTTGCCTGCTGAAAGCAGAGGGACAGTGGAGAAAGTGAAGTCAAGGAAAAGTGAAAGGAGATGGTCTGGGTTTCTGTAGTGGCAGTGAGGCTTTTAAGAACTTGAAGAGTTAAAAACCACTCTGAATGCATCCAGAAATCTCAGCAGCTCTTAGCTCCTAGAGCTGGATAGAGAGACACAGGGAAAGGCAGAGGGTATGGAAAACAAACACAAAACAATTCTGTGCTTGCAGTGCTGTAGCCAAAGACATGGGAGGAGGGAGAAGATAAGACCAACTTCTTGTTTGGCTGGTGAAGAACAAGGTAAGAACAGTCAGAGTGTCTCTCTTACACTTGACCTCCCATTTTCGCACAATTTAGGATGTTTTCTGTGAGGGGAAGGAAAAAATTGTCTTTGTACATGTCAAAGGAGTTTTTAGTGGAGTTTTTTACAAAGAAGTTACCAGGCTCACTCAGAAAGTACAATTGTGGGCAGTTAACAGTCTGGAAAATTCAAAAGAGCTGCAAAACCATGTTTGTGCAGCAAACAAAAGGATGGAGAATATAAAGTGAGAACAAGCTGCTTATTTTAGTGCAGTCTGCCTTGCATTGTTTGGTCCCCTTTAAGCTATAAATAAACGGCACATCTTTGTAGAGATCATTATGTGTAACTGAAAACCTAGAGAGATGGTAAAAATACACATAACTGGAATTACAGCAACAGGAATGGGACCTGTGATGATCAGGGCACAGATGGTCTGGAGCACTGGGACTGTGATTTATGAACCTGACCACCAGAAACTCCAAGGTTGCGCATGGCAGAAGTGCCTGTGAAGTGCCAACACACTGGATTTTGCTCACAAATTCTTCTCAGTTCCAAAACTGGCATCCATCAGAGTGGAAACTGAGGCACAGGCTGCTTCAAAGGCTTTTTATCAGAATCAGATCATAGAATCACAGACTCATAAAATCATTAAGGCTGTAAAAACCTAAAGATCCTGAAGTCCAGCCTTCAACCCAGCACCACCACCTTGTTCACCCCTAAAATGTATCCTCAAGTGGCAAATCTACACTTTTTTCAACAATTTCGGGGATGGTGACTCCATCAAATCTGTGACCATTTCTTATATTGCCACGACACTTTATTGCCAATTCATCTGGCAAATAGAATAGAACAGGAGTATTATTAATAAAAATTAAATGCTAAAAATTTAATGTTAAATTTATATAGCTTGGGTTTTCTTTTTTAGAAGAATGACACTGCAGAGGACATCTGGATCTACCAGAGCTGGTGAAGTTTCACCCAGTGTCTGGCACCCTGAGAGCATTTCTGGCATCCTACAGCTTCCAGAGAGGGATTAATTCCTGTGCTTTGGTGGCTTTGGCACGGACCAACAGGAGGAATGTCGACATCACTTACCTATTAAACCTCACCAAAATTTCATGATCTGGAGGCAAACAGGCTGCAGCAGGTAGAAGGAAGTCACCAGGATTTCTTACATCCCTCCTGTTCGCAAAGAACATCTGTGGAGCTGTTAAGTCCTCCACGGGCACATCGCTTAATCTGGCAAACTGTAATCACACCAATATTAATTATACATAACAGTTCATCAGGCAAAGTAAAATCTGGCCACTGGGGAGATATTCGAGGTGATGTACTTATTTTTGATATGCATATTAATCTGTTAACTTTAAATCTAAGAAACATTGTTTGACTGGAAAAACATTCATTACTAAAATTAGGCTGAAAGTTATAAGGCAGAAGAGATGCTGAATGATCTCATGTGGCAACAGTGATTTACAAACATTCATTATTAAAAACAGAGAGAGGTTGTGTTTCAAGACTTTAATTATTCTGGAGCAGTATCTGATTCAGTTGTATTAATCTTCTGTTTGCTTGTTTTCTTGACCTGTGTGAATGGCACAGGAATTTATTAGCATTTGTCATTTATACTTATTTATCAAAGATGTCAAGGTGATAGAGCAACTGAGGTAACAGTGCTGGGAGAGGAAGAGAGAATAATCAGTGTCTACTTTAGCAGAGTCTACTTAAACAAGCGACAGAACCAAAGTATTCCAAAGTTTTTCAATTATATTAAACTTGTCTAAAACTGCAGCATTTCTCAGGCTTCAGTGTGACATCAAGCCAATGACTCTCTTAGTACTGGAAACAGGTTTATGTTAATGAGAAATTAAGCTAAATAAACCATATATTTGCTGACTTCAAGTTATGCAAAGTTCCCCCAAAGACAAGTAAGATAAGCGTGTAATCCTAAGTATTTTAGGAATCCTGTGGCAGCGTACTTGACATAGTCCAAAGGGATATAACTATGCTCCTTATCTGAGCATCCTTTCCTGGGCAGATTTGAGATAACCCTCATGGCTCTGCTGTTCAAGGAGAGAGCTGTGTCAAATCCACTGCAAAATCTGTGCCTTTTGCTAATAATCTAATAAGCTGAGCCAGCCCTGAAACTTGGAGCGCCATTAATATTCAACCATGGATTT
>VYZQ01005198.1:15268-34059 GCA_013400655.1 Mystacornis crossleyi
AGACCCCAAAGGGCACTGCTGTTCAGACACAGGATGGTAACACAGAGAAGCATTCTGGAATTGCTTCTATAATGTGTGGAACAACACTAGAACTGGTCAAGCTGAAATTAAAAATAGATCAGGTTTGTGAGAAGTCTATACAACAATCAGTAACAGAAGTCCATGATCCCTATTTCTATTATTATGACAGAATCCAGCAAAATGAGTAGGTAGCAAATTGGAAAGGAAAAAGAGCTGCTCTACTGCCCTGTTACTTAATGTCATGGATGCAAAAAACTCACACTGGCTCAAAAAGAACCCGAGGTCTCCTTCCATGAATTTAGACATCTACAGCCATTAAATACAAAGTCACCAGCTCCAGAAACCTCTGAGTCACAAACTGCTGGAGGCTGACATATTCAAAAAGAGCATCACTCCATGATTTGCCATGTCTGTACTCTCCATTGTGCCTCCTCCACTGAACCTCACTCTGAGCTGAGGTGCTGAATTAAATGCCTCCTTGATCCAACTTGGTAGTGCTATTTTTAAATAGTATTTTTGCCAACGCTTCAAGATATTACTTCATACTTGATTTGGATTCTCCCACCAGTGTGTTTATGGAGAGGGCAAAAAATGTATTTAAATAATACATATTGAGACAACAGTTTTACGTAGAAAGTGTACTTAATTCAGCCACTTTTACATACAAGAGCAGGGAGCCTGGTATGGAAAGCCTGAACAAATACTCAGGCTTTCTCCAATTAATTTTGTAGCCACTTTGAGAATACTCACAACTTCTAATCTCCCCTCCAACCAGTATATTGCTGTGTGCTTTTTGGTGTGTCCTAAAGAACAAGTAGTTCTTTAAGACACTTTTCCAATGAGGCATTAAGAAAAAACAGTTTAAAGTTCTGAAGTAACAATTACTGCTGCACATCATGAGCTGCTTAGCACTAACAAATTCTCAAGGTTTAGCCAAACTTAATCCTTCACTAAGGGCTAATGCAAAACAGTAGTTCAGAAACTCTTCCAAAAAGGGTAAGAAGTTATTTCTCTTGTTCCTGAAGGGATCAGCCAGAAGAGATTTTTAGGATTACTCCTTCTCCTTTGGGATCCTGGTGACATCAGCCAGATAGCCTGTTATCTCTTGCCTGAAGACAGGATCTGATACCTCAAAAATAGTCTATTAAAAAGGAGAACATAATTGAGTTCATTTTACCCTATAACTACAGATCCTGACTCCTGTGGTAGCTTAGCACACATACAGTAACTGTACTTTACCAGGAATTCCTAGAAACTGATGATAAGAAACAATCAAGTCCTTCCCCTGAAAACACGCACTTATTTTACTTGTTTTTCTTTCTATTTTTGAAATTAAGACAAAACAAGCCATCTCTGGATCTGCTGATACCAGCTGCAACAGGATAGTAAAACATTTGATGAACTCCGTTCTCCAGTCTTACAAAGGGAACATGTTGCTTTGTGCTGGCCTCTACTGATTAGATGCAAACATCAGAGCAGCATCACCTTCAGTGTCCCCAGAGTCCTGTAGTTAGTTACTACGGACATGTACAAATCGGAAAATCATCCTCAGACTGCTTCTGTTCTACTCTTACTGGGTTTTTAAATCTTTGTCTGTATGTAGATATTAAATATAATGGAGCTGGCCAGAACAGTTTTTCTCTGTGAAGATGAAATGGCAACATAAACGTATGACAAGGACTAGTGGAATTTCTCCAGCAATTTGCAACTGTCCCCCATGAGGCTACTGCAAGGTCATTATAGGCCATATCCTGCAGAGACAGAGAGTATAAACCTGCCAAGTTTCTGGTGTAACACCAGAAGAGAACTACAAGAAAAGTGGATAGGAAGCTATGTGGAAGGTATAGTTTTTGGATCATGTACATATATTACACAGCTGGAAACCTTAAACTAGCAAGTAGAGCGGTGTGTGGACTTCTAGGTTTGTTCTGGACACGGCGCCGCTGCTTTCGTGAGCTACTGCACCCGTGCTGGGAAGCCAGGCCAGGAAACCCAGCCAAAAGGGCAAACTGCCACTTGCAGGCCCATCCCAGCTTCTGCAGAACAAGCTCAGATGTGCCAGGATCACATACTGGGCTGCTCCCAGGGTCAGAGAGCACAGACCTACCCTGGGACCCACAGCATGAGAGCTGCACATGTACATACCCTCTCTGTTTCCTGTACAGAAACTCTGGATTCTCTAGGGATCGGACTTGGATTACTTCATATTAATATAGGAAATAAACCTCTGCCTTTCTCCTCCAAACAGGATTGCTTCACTTCTAACACAGGCAATGAGTAAGAAAATGTCATTCCTCACTGGTAGCGAAAACAGAGACTTGAAAAGCAGTCAGGACAAAATCCAGTCTCACAGCACCCTGGCACGTGAGCAGCTACTGGAGCCCAAGGGTCTGGCATCGATTCAAACCTCTAACATGGGATACCCACCACCCATGACACAGAACATTCAGGGGTGCAGTGCTTTGGCAGTAAAGTTGCTACACCAAGCCTTATCATGAGAGGCCTGGATTTTAAAGTGAACTGCTCAGGTGGAGAGATACTGGGGTGGAGAGAAGAAGGGTGAAAAGCAGGAGGGGAGGAGGAAAGAGCCACACGTCCCATTTTATCTCCTTTACCCTGGGAAAATGAAAGCATTACAGATGTTTCTCAGAGGCCTGGATAAGCTGGTAGTTATCAACAGAAATCTAACTCAAGTCAGAGCTGGGCAGATCACATTTATTCCCAGCTGAAAACTAACTCGCAGATAAAGTTTTAAATAGCCTTCATTTCTGTTAACAAAAAATGCCCAAACAACAAGAACAACCAACAGCAGAGCACTGGAACATTTGTTACACGATATGCCTCTCACCTCAGTGCAATAGTAATCTGCTGTGTCCATCAGACAGAGATATAATTACCCTACACAAAAAGCAGTATTCGAACCGTGGTGATTTTTCCTAAATCAAAAGAGTAAGAGATTGAACAACAAGAAACTGAGAAAAAAACCAGCCGAAAAATAAAACCAGACAAACAGGTTCTACATTAACATGTAACCTACAATAAACAGGTATGTGAGTGCAAAATTAATCAGTTTTTACTTCCAGGATATTTACCTAATTTCCACTTTGCAGCCACAATCAGTTATATAAAACCACAGTATGATGCACTAACATTAAGGCTTTGGATGCTGGCCATGAAATAACAGCTAGAGCCTGAAACCAAAGAACACTCATACTAAGGTATTACGGTTATCATAGAAAACTCATGTATGTCACAAGCCTGACAAGTATATGTGGACAAACATTTGAAAAATCTCCTTCACATGTTCCCTCATATTTGTTTTTCCTTATTTTAAACCTGCACAGTTGCAAACCCTCCCTATGAGAGAAAGAAAAGCCCCAGGTTTTTTACAACCAAGGAGTTATAGCATAAGATAACATCTTGCGACCTTTAAATGCTTTTCTTTTTGACCTTTGTGCTTTCAAAGTGCACTATGATAGGAAAAAAAGAAGCCAGAAGTGTGACCCTGTGCTTCAAACTCTCTGAAAAGAACAGGGCTGCAATACTGCAAGGTCTGAGATCAAGCAGGTGGTTGCCCTGATTCGGCAGTTTGGTAGCTCAGGGGTTTGGCACAGGAGCAAATAACCCTATCACTCACCAGCCACCGAGTCCCAACCACTTTGGGAAACAGCATTGTCGTGGTTTTCTCCTAATGATTTCTGCCCAGAAGACAACTTAAAGAAGCCAGACAAACCTTTCTTTTCATTTTCAATGAACTGCACACTGGGAAAAATTAAAGGCTGCTCTTAATGGACAACCAATGTAAAAGGCTTCAGAATAAACTGCATAGGTGGACATATTAAATATCACCTTCTCTTTCTGAAAAAAAGAAACTAACAAATTCACACAAATATGCTCCAGTTGTCAATGCTATTAAACATACCACCTTTTAGTCCAGTTTATCCTCATTAACAATGAGCTGGACAAAGAATTACTTGAACTATTATTGACTGTACCCATACCTTTTACCTCTGAGTAATGATTCAGAAAAGCCTGAACCAGGTTAGTGTTAAAACATTCCCTTAACAGAATTAAGGAAAACAAACTCTTTAACAACATTCCTGAAAACATCAGTATTGATAATTTTAGGATGAATTATACATTCAAACCATAAACAAATGATAAATATTTCTGATGCCTAGAAACACATTTACACAGTTTTGTGAACTCATTATTTAGTTTTATTGAAAAGAAGAGTAAATAAAATCAGCAATACAGCAGCTGTGTTTCTTCTCTGTAGGTGTGACCTTGGGAGAAAGTAAGAATCAACAGGGCTGTGTTAATGGTAGGACTCAGTGATCCTAGAGGTTTTTTTCAACCCCCGATTCCATGATTACCTGCAGTTGATAGAAAACTGTAACATACATTCTGTGTTTAAGGTGTGAAAACTCAGGACCTTTTTGCAAGCCAAAGCATTCATTAACATTTACTATTGCTATTCAACACCACTCTGAATTATTCACTGAGAAACTTAACATACATGGAAGTATCCCTGCTGTGCAGGGTTTTTCCTCTGAGATAAAATTATTACAAACCACATTCCTTTAAATTGAGTCTAGCAACAAAAGCTGGATAAAGGGGGGAAAGGGCTCCCAGCAGCATTCTTATTTACAACTTGGTAAGGCAAGTTAAAAAAAGCAAAATATCGATTTCTGCCCATGTTTAAAAGAAGCAAAAAACAGATGAGCTTGATGACAAAATTAATGACACCAAATACAAGATCTAGATATTTTCAATAAAAACAAGTCACTAGGTTATAGCAAGCAAAACCAGCTCTTTTCAGATGACAAATATGCAGAAAGACTACATTCCAATTGCCAAAATCTGATGGCAAAGAGCCCAGCTGATCAGCCAGCTGACTGCTGAGTACATTGTTCTTTAATTCAGAACCAGGAATATGGCAACATGTCTAGAAGTTTCTGTTTCATACCTCACATACTTCCACATGCCCTGATTTGCTCTGGAGACTTATTTTACTGATATGGAAACAGAATTTATTGGGTATTCCTATCCTAGGGAAGAAACAGGGACCAGAACTAGAGTGCATTCTGTCCTTTACCGAGACAAAGAGAGCCATAGAAAATGACTCCCTGTTTGTGGGAAGCACCTCCTAAATGCCTGAAGATGAGCATATGAGCACTGAAATTCCAGTATGATTAACAAACTTAATGAAACACAGATTACATTAAAAAAGTACTACCTTCTTTTCAGTGGTGCTTGAAGTCTTTGATACTAACGCTGTTTCAACAAGACCCTGCTCAAGTAAGGAGTCATATTTTATGCTTCTTTTTCTGCTTCGCCTCTCCTTGTTTGCTGGCTTTTGTTCATTCTCCTCCGACTGAGAAACATCTGCACCATTGTCTCCACAAATGGAGGATTCAAAAAGAGGCTTCCCATTCATGTAGGTTTTAGTGATTTTCAGCTTTATTTCTGGAGAGCCATTCTTGATAGGAGTAGTGTTGGGGGGTGTTCCAACTCCCTTTATTTCCTGGGGTTCAAAGCGCAGCTTGGCATCCTGGGCCCCAGACTCGCCATTAAACACTCGAGAGGTCAGATCTTTCAATTTATCAGCTGGAATAAATGGAAGAGTCTCATGGCCATTGTATTTTTGCATGACACCTTCCTGTAGAGTGGCAGAAAGTTGTGCTTTGCCCAAGTAGACGGAACATTCACGATTCACTTCACAATTCTGAGGTTTCCCATTGGTATTTCCAAGGATCTCTGGTACCTGTTTCATTTTGATGTAGTTAATTTTTTGAGTTAACAGTTGAGAACTTCTTTTGATGCTAAAGTCCATTCAGCCCAGATGTTTCCAGTCTTACACTGCTATATTAAGACAAAAAGAAAATATTTTTAATAATAAATGTCAAGAGCTATTAAGTATTCAGATAGACATCAGCACTAATATAAAACTCAATGTACTTCATTCAAGTTTTACTAAAAAAAGCTTTGTTTACAATCTTCACAACCAAAACGCCTCAATATCTGTTAATACGCATTACAAAAAAATTCCAAGAAAAACAGATTTATGAATCATCAATTTTATTAAATCAAAAGCAGAAAGCACAATCACAGCTTTTTAACCATCCATTAACCATCTACAGCATGAGTCTTGCCCACAATAATTACACAAAGGTACTGCACTATTTAAAACAAGTAAGAGTTAGACCCAAGATAATATCACTAGTAACAACATAAACCAGATGAGTTTATTTCCAAGAGGTTGTGCCAGCATAGAAACCCCACAGGCTGTGTTCCTTGTAGCACCTACACCATGGACAGCAGCACCACAAGCTTCCCTTCCTCACTCTACAAACAGACCTTCAATCTTCCATCAAAACACACCTCCTGCAAAAGCACTACAGTTCAGTCTTCAGACATAGCCCAAAGTATTCTGGCTGTAAGAACGAACAAAGGGTGAGCCTTTTGGGCCAGGAATACCAGCCCACTGGGAAACAGCTAATCCTTCAGGCCACTGGCCAAAATTTAAATGATAAAGCAACTGCTGGAATTTCAGATTTTTCATTACAACAATATCATCTAACACCCACTTTTCATACAGAAATTTGAAAACATGCAGCAAGCTAAAACTGGACTATTTCGTGCCCTAGATAGGTTCTCCAAGGGTTCTAAAAGCTAACCCTGCCTATTTCAACATTATACCATTGTAGCAAACAAATCAATCTCGCATAATGACTCCCTTGTGCTCCTAAACCCAGCAAGATGATAGTTTCAATTTTTAAAATCCACATGCATAGATTCTTCATATTACCAGGTCCAGTATATACATGATATAGAAAAATACACCATCATAAATATTATGAAAGCTCAGCACAATCATCATCATATCCATGCTCAAGGTAACCAGTTTCATATATAATTAAGTCCAAGCACTGTCACATCGAATCAAAATTTCATCAAATCTAGTCTCATGTGCTTCCAAAAAAGTGCAGTAAAACCCATGATGAGTAACTATTGAATTGTCAGTTGCTATGGAAGAAATCACTTTCTGAATCTCACCACCTTGTTTATTAATGCACATGGTTATGATGCTTACAACTGGCATATTCCTCCAACTTGCATTTTTGATACCTCTACATCAGGACTAGCAATGTAAACATGTTCCTAACTGAGTACTGCTGAAACCTGGCAAAGCTTCTTAAGGGTGTCAAGCCTGAATTCAAAGCAAGTGACAAACATGAAACCTTTTCATTTACAAAGATGCAGAAAAAAAAATTTTAAATTGTAACACCATCACTCCTTAGCAAATGCTCCCATCTCCCTAACATGCTGCTCTAAAATATCTATAAGATAAAAGGGTATCTCTCCACACAAGCTATACAGCCTCATTTGAGAGATGAAAACCATTCTCGCTCCAGGCACAAACAGCAGGCTGAAAATCTGGCATTAAACAAGGTAAGAAGAGCAAGTGTTCCTGAACTCCAAGGGAATCTGCAAGAGAAATGGTTCTAATCTTTCTTTAGTCAGATGAAGTCCGAATTACCAATAAAATCTCTGATAAAATGAGTAGAAAGCAGCCAACTATATTAACACTTTTTAAGAGGAATCAGAGATAATAGGCAACTCAAAACTCTACCAGAACAGAATAAATGACTAAACCAAAAGAGAATTCATGTCCTCTCACACCTTTTCTGAAAACACGGACATGAGACAACTCTCAACCCAGTTAATAATATGACAGTGTTTCAAGCTGTGATTCAGCAGATTTAACTGAAATCATATTTCTCTTAAGAAACAACTAATGACAAATTCTATAAATCTCTGGGCAAAAGAAAAACCCGCTGGGAAATGTTACACTTATGGTTACGGAATGCAAAATTCCTTAAAAAAAAACAAGAACAAAACAACCTGAATACCGAACTGTTGCTAAATCTGTACCTCCTTCCCAACGATTCTTACCAGAGCAAACCAGAGATCTGATTTGGGCATGTAAATTCCGAATTCCCTGTCTGAGGCAGCAGAGCGGCTTCGTGCGCCCGCAGCGCCCTCCAGTGGGTGCCGGGCTCGGCGCGGCTGACCCCAGCCGGGGAACAGTTTCTAGCATGGCTCCATTAACTGCTTATCAGGGTATGGATTTCTGGATCGGGCCATCTGCATTTTGTAAGCCAGAATTTGTTTTGTGCTGCTTAATAATAATTCTTACTCTCATCACATACTTCTTTAAGCTACAAAGCCATCAAGCTTGAGGCACACCTCCAAAAAAGCAATAAATTATCCAGTTAGACTGTGTTACTGGTGCAGTCTATCTCAGGGCACTGGATGAATTAAAATAGATATCTTAAGAATTTCAAAACATAAAAATCGCTATAGTCACAGAATAACTTAGGCTGGAAGGGATTTCCTCAGATCATCTATTCCAACTCCTTGCTTAAGCCAGATCAAACCAGTCAAGGCCTTGTCTGAACAGTAACCAGTAGATAACTGTGTGAAATGCTGTGGCTTAAAGAAATCAAGTTATTCTCTTTCTAGCTAATAAACCTAACAGTACACACTCCATATCACAAAAAAAAAAAANAAAACAAACAAACAAACAAAAAAACCCCAAACAAACAAACAAACAAAAAAAATAAGGCCATGCAGTGAAAGACTCTGAACTTCTAGCAGTTACCTTGATTTGCCTATTCCATCTGAAGATGCATGGATTTCAAGAACTTCAGTGAGTGAAGGTTAATGATTCTCACTTAATACACGTCACTAAAAACAGCTGAAAGCATTGAAAAAGGCTCCTCAAATCACTGGAGCCTGGAGACAACCTATCCAGGAGTAATACTGGTAAAAGGAAGTTAATGTACCCAGGACAACAGTAAATGGGAAAATGAAGACAAAGGCAGTAATTAATCATAAAATATCAGAACCAGTATATATACAGCTTATAAAACATGGAAAATAGACCACATTTCTACAAAGATTTAATGGAGCCAAATGAGTAGAGGCTTAAAGTAAGAGGCAGAATAATGGGCTATGACAACAGATGTGAGTACCTGTAAGAAAATATAATCCCGCTGGGGAGATGAGACATGTAGACAGTAATTTACAGGTTAGTCACCATCTATAGCACAACCAGTGAGATGGAAATTATTGGTACGCATCTCAGTCTTCCTTGCAAAAAATAACCTATGTTGTGGGGTCTGGTTAAATGAAAGTTAGCAAATCTCACATGGGAATAACAAAGGGTTTCAGGAAAGAAGACCAAAATTGAAGCCAAGTACATTTTGCACCACCTTTACTATACAAAGCTTCATGGTAACACCATAAGGAAGAAGAAAAAGGACCAGGCCCCTTGTGAGAAGAGGATGACAGAGCAGAAAAGAAGGGGCAAGGAGAAAATAACCATCAACAGATAACCAAGCAGTGCTGCTATGAGTTTGGAATTAATGCAAGGAGATCTAGAAGACAAGACATGAAAGAATGAAATAAGATAGATCACAGACAAGATCTGGTTGATTCAAGTTGTAAGAGCAAGGTCCTGAAGCAGCTGAGCATACAATTAGATTTGGTAGCTAAATTCAAGTGCTCTCATGCTGGACCACAGTATCACACAGAAGTAAAAGCAATCTCTTATCTTTTTCTAGATGACTGTATCTATTGAAAAGAGAAGTGGGGGGAATGCAGAGGAAGGAAGGGGACAAAAGCACCACACGCTAGTAGCAGCTAATGAGCTTAAGCCAGTATCGTTCCATACTGAATGTCTGGTGACCCAACAAGAACCATTTTCACTAACAACGGGGAAAAAAACATTACAACCAGGAGTCTGCTGAATAAACATGATATTTTGGCTTGTGAACAAATAGCTTTCAGCATGCAAAAGAAGATTTCTGATCAGATGAAGGTCTCTAGAATTTTTAATCAATGACGACTGAATCCATGCAGTGGCTTTGTACCCATTTTCATACTAAAAGAACAGGTTCTATATAAGGCAAACTATCTTGCAGACATTTTAAATCACATCTTAATTACTTGAAAGTTCATCATCTGACAGGAGTCATGAGCCAAATACAATTACTGTGCATGTCAGATTCCTTCCTCACTGTCCAGGCCACTGTCATTTATGTGATATTTATTAGTCATTTCTTCCACATCTGCTGTAATTTCAGAGATGCTTTTCTGGTGTGTCAGAAATAATGGAGTACTCCATTCCTTCCAGTTCTGCCAAAGGGAGTCAACAGAGTAAGTAACCACCAACAAGCATCTCTATTAAATATCACTTTTGTTTGGTCTAAGGGTTTTCTTACTCTGGTGAATTACTCCGGGCAGGCACAGGGAGGTGGGGGAAAGAAGGGGAGGATGACACACCTCAATACAAATTCACAGTAAGAGAACTTTATTCACAAAAGCTATTTTTATTACCTACAAATCAGGCTTTCAGCTGGCACTAAAAAGTTAATAGATGGCTGCTGCTTTTTTGTGTTAAGATTGCTTTCTGGTAAGTGTTCTCTACTGTCACATCAATTTTAAGACAAAAGGTTATTCGTATTTTCATATCAGAATGAGAGAAAATACTTAAAGAGATTAAGAAGGTTACAACACATTTCTGCTAATACGTTTGAAAACTTGAGTATGCTTACTCACATTATCTTGTGTAAAACCCCTAAAATATCAAATAGGAGTTGGTAAATATTTACTGTCGTGTAGTACACTGTAACTGTTCTTCACTATATTAAAACAGTGAAAAATTACTACAGGATCTAAACAGAATTTTATTTTAGAAGAAAACACAACTAAAAATTGCATTGCAAGTTTGCCAAAAGTTTTCACAAACCAGTTCTATCCAGAAAATACAAAAGAATTATCTCTTTAGTGGAGTAGCTGAGATGTTGTCAGTTCCACTCCTGCTGCTGGAGGTGGGTGAAGCAATGAGACAGATTGCAGTAAAATCAAATTCTTCTAAGATGTTGTAAGTCTACCTGAAGAGAGACTACAGATAGCACTGTTGTGGGACCTCAGATCAAACAGAAAAGAATGGCTTCTCTGCACATAAGCAGGGAGGAACACTGACGCGTAAAATGGTAGGGGACTAATGGATATACCACCAATATTAAAAAAATACTAAAAGGCAGCCCCCAAACCCGAGACTTTTCTGTGTCTTGAAGAGCTCCAAAGGCAATGGTCCCTCTCTAGCAAAACAGGTCTCACCAATTCAGTACTTCCTCAGCTTAGGTCTCTGCTCACCAATGAAATGATGTCTTTCTCTGTCTTTCAGGTGGGCCAGACTTGGGCAGCTGGCATCTACGTAGCTTGGGAACAAAGAACCAAACACAATCTCAAATAGTTTAGCACTTTGATGCAGAGTTCCTTATTTATACTGCTTTTTCACCCGGTCTAACACTAGTTTAATTTCCCACACCTTTTTTAATCCCACTTCCTTTTTTTGTCAGCATCCTACCTCTACTCCTTGCACCACACTTTCAGGATCTGGATCCGCTGTCTTACATAATATTCACTGCAGCAGATAAACACACTATAATCTGTTTCCTCTTCACTGTGGCCATTGATTCTGCTTTTATTCCCATATGTAGTTGCAATTGCCTGACGTGCTTCCTCATGAGAATCATGAAAATTTCCAATCGTGCCAATTCTGAGGGAATTCAAGGAAGGGAAAATCAAATCTGGGATGACTCCACAAAATGTTATCAGTAACAAATTAAACTGCAGCTTTAACAAAATGCTATCTGCTACACCTCTACAGAAATCATTTCCCAGATCTGACCAGACAGCAACTAACTTTAATCCGGAGGCTACAAACATTTTGCCTAGACCCTGGCAAGTCTGCTGTCTTTGTCTATCACAGCATTAAAAGCTGTTCATCCAAGTGGGTGCATTTAAATGCCAGGAGCACACTTGGTGCGCAGGAATCGTTCTAAGAAGCGGCAGCGACTCTGGTGATAGATGAGGCTTTGCCAACGCTACGAAGGCCCAGCTGTACGTGCACAGAGAGGGCATAATAATCCCGAAGCAGTATTTGGCCACATCTTCTGCTGCTTACAGAAGCAGCAACACATTGCACTGGTAATGCACCTCTAATGTGGACAGGTAGTGTGTACAAACAGAAGATTTATTTCCCCCAGTACATTCAACTTCGCATCCCATAGCATTAGGTAAAGATCTGGAGGGTAAAGTTCACAGGTAAGTAATTATGACTCCACAGCACTACAGAATTTTACTCATAGATATGCAGCATTCACCAAAAACTGCACGTATCCATATGTGAACAACGTAACTGTCTGTAACGTAATCCTGGCCCTACTGTGCTAATTCTGATCTACTTCACACAGACCATAACCATTTATATGCAACTGCATTAATAATTCTATCAGTGTAGAAGCAAAGATTACCTTGAAGGAAAACACACACACAGAGGGAACTGGCAGATGTATGCCAGGAACACTCAAACAAAGCCTGAGACTTCAAACATTAGACACTCCAAACAAATCCAAATACTTGCTATGAAGTGGCCTTTCTGGTTCGGACATTACTTGAAGTATTTCCCTGCGCTGGAGCTTTACCATGCTCCTGCCAAAATGCATTACCACCATTCTCAGGGTTCTTAATTCCTTTTTTATTTCTTTTGCTACATCAAAAATCTCTCAGAAAGTGATTAGTGTAACTGTTACAGGTAAAAGGTCTGGAATTTGAGTTTTAAGTTTCTGTAGATACAGTGTACCTTACCCATTCCACTTGGAGACAGAAAGATAAAACACTTCCCTGTCTAACAAACCAATTCCTTCTTGTCCACTTTCCAAAACTTCTGCGTAGAGAGGTTTGCAGTGGGTATCTCTTGCAATTTTTTGCTTTCCTTTCAGCACAGCACTAGCTTTGTGCACTACTTCACTGTCTTATCAAATTTAGTTCTTTGGACAAATTCTGTTGTACATACTTCTCATGGGAAAATCTAGATCTGACTGTAGAAATAAGTAGTGTTAAGCAATTTTAGTTGCTCTCCTTACTTGCAGAGTTTCTGAAGGCTCAGCTATCACTACCATTTTGAGCCAAGCTTTCACCTGATGAATAGGTATTGCACATGCACTTTCTGCTACACATTTTAAGACTGGAACTTATTTTTTGCACTACTGCTGAATTTGCCACATTCCACATTTAATCCCAGCATTTGTTTCTAGTTTGTTCAGGAGTGCTACTATAAACGAGCCTCTGAGAGTCTGCATTTTGTGCTCACAGAAAAATAACATTTATTTCATTCTGAAGTATTTGACTGAAAGTTGTTGGCAACCACGCCATATAGGGAAATGATCCATATTCATACCTTTCACCCTACACTGCTCTACAAGGTTCATACTTTGGCTTAAATCCCTCTGGCTTTATTATCAGACTAGAATCTAGGCATTCTTTACTACAGAGATAACTCCCCAATTTAGATGTTTCTGAGTGCCAGTGCAGTCAGGATCTTTGCTCCGATGGCATCCCACCAACGCTGGCAAGTTCCACAATTGATTTATCTGATACATGATCTTGGGAACCTCAGCTCCACGGACTAACCCATGCCACAGCAGGAACATTTACATGTCTGCTTATTATAATGAGTAAGTATGTGAAATGGGTTCCAAACACCGTGACAGAAGGCTGCACTACTGCATATTCTTTCTAATGCTTCTTTTATTCTTTAATCAGTAGCTTTTAAAAATATTTCAAATTACATTTAAATCACGTTTCCAATAAGATCTTCCGTAACCTCAGCCTTTTCTCTTGAAAATATTTTTGTCACAGAATATCTCATCTTCTGCTCCTTGGTGTATCTCTTGTTTACTATGGCAGAACTCAGAGAAAAGAACAGAACTCACTCGTGTTACGTTTTTTGGCTTTGGCAAAGAAAACAAGGAATTCTGATCTTAGCCCTCAAGGCCAAAGATGTTTGAAGATGATTCGTATACCCTGAGCTTGGCTCAGCTGGTCAGAGCATGGTGCTAATAACCCCAGCAACGCGGGATCACTCCGTATACAGGCCATTCACCTCAGTGTTGGACTCAGTGGTCCTTGCGGGTCTCTTCCAACTCAGAGTATTCTGTGATTCTGTATAAAACACTTTTTTAATGTGTATTTTAGCATGGATGTGAGATGCTAATATTTTAGTATTTTGTATGAGGCACAAGCCAAAGAGGTTTCACAAAGTTAAATGGTCATCTCTGTCAGGCAGCAGCATAAGACATCCTTGTGCTTCTCCAAAGAGACACAGAAAACCAACAGTGTCCTTCATAGACAGCAGAGGAAAAATCTTAAAGCTTCTATGAAAGTCGAGTTCAATAATACATCATGCTGCAGTTTTCCAGTCATTTACCACCTATGTATCCTTAACCCAAATAGGAATGTAAAATAGCTCCAATTTGTGCTGGGGAGCTGAATACCAAAGTTCAAAAGAAGATCAAATTGCTATCTTGCACCAAGATAAAAATAGGACAAGTTTAAAAGGATGGGAACAAAACTAGAAACAGAGCCATCACCTGTTGAGCAATCCTTGCAATTTAAAACATGCTTTAAGTCTCTTATATATTTTACTAGTTTCACAGTAAGTCAAATATGAGAACCTGCATCAGTGGTGCCCCAGGGCAAAGTCATTTTGCCCAACGTATGAAAACTCTGAAGTACATTAGGTTAGCACTTCACTTTTCTATACTCACTAAGTGCAATTTGACTGCTATTAAACATTCAAAAACATTTTCAAACACCTACTTCCCACACGTAGCTCATCACACCATGGTACCATAAGAACAACTTCCATGCAATGGTATTATTTCTTAACATTAGCAAGGTTAGTAGAAACCTTGCTTTTGGTTCAACCATGATTCACAGGTATTTGTTTACCGCACACAAAACGCAATTTAAAAAATTCAGTTTATGATATAATCTACTGTATTCTTTGGACAGAAGTTGCTTAATGAATGTACCAGAGAGTCCATAGATTATCTGGAGCTAAAGTTTAGAGTTGCTTGTCAGGACAGTTAATGCATAGTCCATCATGCATTACTTATCATCACAAGGCATCAATATATATTAGTATATGTTCCTGTTCACCAAGAACTTTGAGTATTTTTGCAGCTTGCTGTTCAACCAAAAGGAGAGCAGAATAGAGTACAGTCTACATTTTCCTTCTACACACTTCAAAAACTTCTCTTCCTGCTGACGCTAGAAAATATAAATTAACTATTATAGATGTCACCAAATTTGATAAAAACATTAAAAATAACATAAACTGATATATCATTTTAATAACTTCTGTCGGTGTAAAATGACAGGAAAAAGGCAAATACATTTATACAGCTACCACCAGTGACTGCAGGTCATAGAGAAGCTAATTTGAAGGCGCAGTGAAGGGAGAATTTAGGTAGTTTCTCTCTTTTCCTTCAGAACTGTTCTCAGAATCAAAACCTTCCAACTGTAACTGTATAAAATAGTTGACCGACCCATTCAAACAACTACATGAATTTACAACCAGCAGGGTGACTACTGGCACATCAACAAGGCTGTCCTTACCAGCCCCCTTTCTCCCAAGTGTTCTGCAATTATGCACCAAAGGAAATTTGGACTCACATGCCAAGCTCTGATGAGAAATTATTTTCTCTCTTCACCGCCTGACCACTTATCTTGGTGCCATGTTGCCATCTCCATTTCTCATTTACACCACCAAGATTCCAGTACATCCTGGGTGAAAACACTTCTCGAAGCTACAGCAACTGGAAAGTGATGTTCCCTAGAAACATAAGACTTACTGATCCACTTAGATCCACTTGAGATGGGGCTCTGAGCAACCTGGTCTAGTGAAAAGTGCCCCTGCCCATGGCGGGGTGGGCCAGAACTAGAGGATCTTCAAGGTCCCTTCCAACCCAAATCATTCTCTGATTCCCATTCTTCCTTCATCCAAAGGCTAGATTTCAGAATTATACCAGATCTATCACATCTACCATTTCAATTCTCTTTGCAGGAAAGTAGTTAAAGAGCTCAAATGGTACAGCCACAAGCATAGTACTAAAGCATGCAGTCATCATCATCTACTGCATTATTATTAGTCCCACCCAAGCATTTCTTTACTGATGCCTGATTACTGACTGTCAGGGAATCTCATTTTCATCAATACCACTTAGTGGATGCTTCTCACTGTGCAGCACACTGCTCTCGAGGAGATGTTTAATTTTTTTTCCCAGAAAACGCCAGGCCCTTTACCTTATTCTATATAGGAAATACTTGCAATTTTCATATATTAAACCATCTTCTATGCTTAAAACCTAAGAAATGTCATGTAGTTATGTAACCAGGAATGACCATTGGCGATCAAAATGCTGCAAGAATTCTGCCTGTATCTTCTCCTCATCACACACTAGATCCTCGATGCAGGAATCTGAGCAGAGCAGGTGAACATTTATGCACATGGAGCCCCAGTGCAGTCAGTGGGCTTTGATCAACCACAAGGAAACACTCGCATTTATCAGCCTGGAGAAACAAGACCTCGCTTGGGAAATGTACTGACACTGGTGGAACAAAAAGCAGGCTCAGTGCAAAAGCGAGAGGTGAAAGGGCCGCAAACAATAAGACACTGAAAAACAATCTCTTCTTGCCATTCCTTCGCTTTTTTATTAGTGCAAAGTTTTGCACACAAACTCACATGTGTGCATTCACCACCCAAACACTAGAAAGTCACCCATCAGCAGTCATTTTTGCTTCCAGTCTAAACCTAAGCAGGGTTGGTTTTGCTGTAATATCCAGTTTACTGCATGCAGGCAGTCATTTAAATGCAATCATCTCACCTGCAAAACTATCAATGGCTTCAGAAAAGGCATGTAAGCCTACAGACAGTAAAACACCATTTTTTTTTCTTACTAACCATGTGTTGGATTCATACTGAACTAAAAAGTAATATATTTTATTTTTATTTTTCATCTTCTAGACTACTTTAAATCTAGACCCTTAAAGTATAATGACCTAGTTTCTTCTGACATTTTCAAATAATATTTGATGAAGTAGTAGGTTTTACTGTACTTTTAATACCATTTTTCCAAGCATGTATGAGGGTGGACAGTCCTATAGCCTTCACAAGAACTAGCCCTCTAGTCTCCAGGAATATTTAGAGTCTTTATATTCATATGTTGAAAAAAAAGTCAGATTTTCTGATGGTTGCATACTAGACAAAAATCCCTGTATGATTTCATATATGGGATATAGATAGTTACTGAAGCAACCAAAAATTGCATATACTGTAAGTACTGAGCCCTGAGTAGCCCTGCAAAACAGTGGTTTAATTCAATTATTTCATCCAACGGTCAAATAATCCACAGCCAAATTTACCACACTGTGAAACTGAGCAGTTTATTAAGGTTGATATGCTGTGTTTCCCGAGCGAAATTCCCATAGCAAACAAGTAAATAATAGCTTCAGCAATAAGCTTACAGATATTCTACTAACATATGAACATTTCGGTAAAGAACCAATTTATTTTTGCAGCTGAAGCCACACTTTCCGTGTGTAAGGAATTTTAGTAACCATATATATATATCTGCTTAAGTCACCAGCAAGGACTCTTCGCAAAATCTATTACAAACTTCACTACCACCCTACTGTTTACCTTCCTTGGATGTATGCAAAGGCTAAAAGCCAAACATATCTTCCTTCTTTTTTTTTCTTTTTTTTTTTTAAGCAGACCTGTTTAGCTTACTTGGTGTGGGCAGCACTAGCTCCTAAATTTAACAATCATTATAAACCAATTTTAATGCAAATGCCAATAAGAAAATATTCACACACACAAAATACATGGGCAGTGACTGATACCCGCCTCTTGCTTGCCTTGTATCTGTTAGCAAGACCATTTTCTCTGAAAACTGTTTAAATATGGTGTTTACTGTCTCTGTACTTGTACTAGTGTTTACTCCTCCTTTCAGCCGACATATTTAAAAAAAACCAAAACCAAAAAGCAAGTATAAATACGTTCAAAAGTATGGCAAATTCCCTTCTCCACCCCCAGAGTGGTAAAGCCACAGCAGATGAGCTGTAACTATGGCCTTGGGAATACAAGTTCCCCAGGCTCTTTTACCACACAAATATCAATTCAAGTTACAAGAGCCCTATCCTCTTATACTTAATGAAGATTGAGCCAAGGAGCCCGCACGCCTTCGCAGGAATGTTTTCTTTCCATTTTCCTAACAAGGCTCTCCTCCCATACCGGTCCAGGATGGACTGCAGAAGGGTGTAAGTAGAAGGATCATCACACCAGTGTTTAGTGGAGGAATAAATCAAACATGGCTTCCCCTCCATACATTTCCAGAGTTACATTCACTCCTGCGGCCGTACAATCTCAGTCCTACCCGGCGGGAAGGGACAGGAGCAGCCTCCACCTCCCCACACCCTCACCGCCACGGGGGGGAACATTTGCAGCCTCACGACCCCTTAAGGGGCCGGTTTAAACCCTGGGGAGGTTTTTTCCCCCCTTCTCATCGGTCGTGTCCCCCCCCCCCCCTCCGGTTTTCTTTCTGATTTGCACTGATTGATTCCCCCATTCCCCGGAGGAGGGAGGTGGGACGGGTGGGCACCTCTCCTTTACCCCTTTATGTTGCCCCCGACCTCCCGCAGCGCCGAGGAGGAGGAGGAGGAGGAGGAGGAGGCGGTCAGGGGGGAAAGGATGAAGCTGCAACAGCCGGGACTCCGGCTCGGCATCGCTCCTTTCCGCTCCTCCGCCACCCAAGAGTCAGGCCCAGCCAGCGGCACAAATCCTGCGG